>PVLA01004928.1:107581-161057 GCA_004027455.1 Hydrochoerus hydrochaeris
CCCCGCATGAAAAACTGGTACAACTGGATTCCTCCTGGGCTGCCTGGGGCCCCATGGAGAGGGGATACAGTCCTGTCTGAGGGCCTGGGGCCAGGGTGGGGCTGAGTTCACAGCTGGGGAGCCGCTGAGGAGGTGTCTGCTCCACGTGGCGTGGCGGGGACTCTCCAAGGACAGGAAGGGCTTTCCCAGCAGCCTGAGCAATGCAAGGAAGCAATTTGGGGCCAGCTGTGTCCAGCATGTACACAGTCTGCTTGTGTCTGCAGGGCAGGGTGTGAAACCAGAGACGCAAGCAAGGAGCCACCAGAAAGAGGGTAGTATCAAAAACCCACTGCAGCTGAGTGCGGATGGCTGACACTTGATGGTTTGTTTTCTTTTCTTTTTTTTTTTTTTTTAATGTCTTTTTGAGACAGGGTCTTTCTATGCAGTTCAGGATGGCCTTGAGCTCACTTTGTAGCCAAGGCTGGTCTCGAACTTGCAATGATCCTCCAGCCTCAGCCTCCCGAGTGCCTGCCGGGATTACAGGTGGGAGTCACCACGCCCTGACACTTGATGGTTTCTAACCTACACTAACGTTAAGGAGAGTGTGGGAGTGGGGAAGAGGAGATGAATCCTCTCACTCTTGATGAGATGGGATCTAGCCAGGCATGATAGGGTATACCTGTGATCATAACACTCAGGAGGCTGAGGCAGGAGGATTGCTATGGGTTAGAGGTCAACCTGGGCTATGTAGTGAGTTCAAGGCCAGCCTGAATTATGTAGTGAGACCCTGTCTCAAAAAAAAAAAAAAAAATGTTAGGACCTGCAGAAGAACTGGCTAAGCAGAGGTGGTGGGTAGAGGACAGTGGTCAGGGTGAGCCCGCCTCTGTCTTGGTGTTGAGGCTGTGAGCATGAGTTGAGATCTAGCACCACAGGCAGAAGAGGGAGAGATGGGCTTGAGTGTGCACGGACTAGGAGGTGGGAATATGCTTTGATGAAAGTGGGAGAAGGCAAAACACAGCCAAAGTCGGGCTCTGCGCTCCCACAAAGGGAGTCAGATTTGACTAGAGTCTGAGCTTCATCCATATCTAGGAGGGAAGCTCAACAGAAGAAATAACCACTAGATTAAGCCCTTGAACTAGAAAAGGATGTAGGGGCTGAGCAGACCGCAAGCTGAGCTTGCCAGTGGTGTCCGGTACCCTCAAGGCGAGCCCTTGCGGGGTGTGAACTCTGCTCTGTAGGTAAAGTTCCTCCACCTGATGGAGGGGAGCCCAGAGTCCAGGGAGCCTCAGGGTGCCCGGAGACCAGGGTGACTCCGGGCTGACTCCCTGCCGAGCAGCAGGGCTGTGGACTCTGCAGCCTGTCCCTCCACGACCACGGCCACCTGCTCTCAGGATTCTCTCCTCAGCTGATGGGGGCCTGAGTGTGACTTCTCGGTGGGTTCTTTGGCTTTTGTGGGTTCTTTTCCTTCCTGAGAAACAATTGCTTCTGGTCAAATACCTAGAATGCAAGTGACTGCTGTCACTGGAAACCTCTCCCTCCCCTGTCCAGTGCTAACACTAAAAAGCCATACCCTGAGGCCAAAGAGGACGCCTGTGGGCAGCTCAGTTCCCACCCCACCCATGGGCTTCTTGCAGCCTCCTCTCTCCACCTCTGGCCTCACCCCTCTGGCATCCTTGCTGATGGGAAGGAGCTGTGAGAACACTTTCCTTTCCCGCCATAGCTAGCTACAGAGGTGGTACCTCTGGGTACCTGTGTCACCAGGGCAGCTTCATGTGCAAGGGTCAGCATTCAGAAGGAAGACGGGACTGGGCCGTGAGGGACAGGGTTTCTTGGCTCCCAGCAGGGTGCTGAGACATGGGGCAGAAGGGGAGAAATAGTGCAGGTAGGGCCAGGGATTTAGCTCAGTGGCTTAAGCACCTGCCTGGCAAGCACAAGGTCGTGAGTTCGATCCCCTGCACAAAAAAAAATAGTGCAGGGAACAGGGGCACTGTGTGGACCTGGAAGGCCCAGGGACATTGGAAGCCATAGCAGAGGCCCTGGGGCAATCAGGCCCACCCAGGGCAGCACTGGGGAGCAGAGCTCTGGGACCATGGGTCACCGTGGGGACAGTTAGCTGCCCTGCCCAAGGAGACTGAGCAGAGAGAGTGGGGGCGACTTCACACCAGACAGCACCTCTTGGGAGGTAAACTGAGGACCCAGGCGGAAAGTAGGCCAAACCCCTCGGGGCCACAGCCGAGAATGGGCTGAATGCTCATTTACCTGGCCCGGTGGCTTCTGGCAAGGGCTGTGCAAGGCCGTCCCTTCCAGGATGTGCCAGGCTGCAGGCTACGCTGCCGAGAAGGAGGGGACGGAGGTGGGTGATGTCACCCAGGAATTAAGCAAGTGGCGCTGCTGATAACATCGCCGCACGGCTCACTGCGGGCGAGGTGACTCATCCAGACAGCCGCAACCGCCGGGCGATTGTTGTTGTGCCCCGCCGGGGGGACTGGGCTGCCGCAGTGGGACAAGTCCTCACTGAGACCTAGAACACTGTGTCCTGCGCCTCCGGAGCTCGCTGCCAGCCCGCTCCGGAAACAGCCCTCCCGCCCCGCCTTGCCATCAGCCTTATCCGCAAAGTTGGATGCGTCTGTGGGGGGTGCTGGGTGGTTTCCCCGCCCCGTCTTGCAAGCGCTCCAGGTAGACGGACAGCTAACAGCGCCGCAGCTGCTCCCTGCAGTTGGACAACTGTCTAGAGACAACACCGGATGGCAAACTGCTAACCGCGACCATGTGGCGTCCTCGCGGAGAGTACAGCCTGTTCCTCCTGCCACCAGCACCCCTAAACCCACCCGCACTCACTGTACCGTTACCCTCTCAGCTCCCTAAGGGGTCAAAAACTGTCTAGTTCTTTCCCATGGAGCAGAGTACCATGGACTGTTGTACAAGTTGAGAACTGCGCAACTGGAGAGCGCGTCACTCTGCCTGCAGTCTGCCTGCCAGACCGCGTGGCTGTGCACGGCGGCCCTGCCTCTTCCCTTTTCTAAATGACTGTGCTTTCCCCTCCTCTGCCTAGTCACCTACTCAGCTCAAGCTTAGTAAATTTGATCCCGACGCCAAACTTCCCACATGTATGCTTCTTCCTTCATCACCTGACTCCCTTCACACCGAAAATTGGAATGAAAAAATTGTGGGCCAGGTGCTCCTCTAAGCAAGGGACAGAAGGCTGCTCTCCCGCTCACAATCCGCTGGGGTGAGAGAGTAAATAAATAACTAGATGCATGAAACCGTAAGTGATAGCAAAAGCCACCACCAAGGGAGATAAAAGCGGGCAGGGTGGCAGGCGCCCGCCCCTCATCAGCGGGTGGGTGGCTCTGACAAGACCTGGAGGTGGCAAGGGCAGGATCCTTCCCAGCAGTGCCCTCCTAGCAGGCATCCAGTGCCAAGGAAAGTTCTCTACCCAGCCGGCTCTGCCAGAGGCCTGTGGCTGCCCTGGGGCACAGGCTTGCGAGTGACAGCTGATATTTCCTCCTTGATAAACAGGAGCCTCATGACTCTGGCCCCAGAAAACACTTCCGAGTTCACCCCTGGCAGGTGCGGGGGACTCATGACCAGAGACTGGGCTACGAGACCAGCCAAACCACCTACCTACGGGGAGTGTAAGTTCAGACAAGTCGCCTGGCCTCTCCGAACCGGTTGCCTTACCTGGAAAACACCAGGTGTTGTGGGGATCAAGGGAGGATGTAAAATCACTTGGCCCATCAGAGGTGTTGAGTGGGTATTGTCTGGGGCGGGCCTGGGGCAGGCATGGCCACCGGGTGAAAATGTGCCTCTGTTGCCTCCATGGAAGAGGCCTGGAGTGAGCAACGGGGCAGGACTTCGTACAAACCTGGACAGAGCCCAGATCGGCACAGAAATGAGGGGCAGTGGGCCCCGAGCGACCCCATAGGGCTGGGGCAGGGGCAGGCCGCACTGTGACCTCAGTGGTGGGGCAGCCGCGCTATGGCACTGCAGGCCTGCTCTCAGCTTCCTCTGGGGCAGTGTGCTCGGCTGGCCCTCGTCCTTCCTCCTTCATGCAGGCTGTTGTGGGGGACACCATCACCTCCAAACTCAGTCATCCCACATGTTTGGGTCCCAGAGCCAGGAGGTGGGAAGTCAGGGCCCCACCTTGCTCATGGAGGCTGAGGTTCCAGGTGTGGGAACAGACAGCTGCAGGGACAGCAGTGATGACGGTCAGCCCAGCACTGGGAAGCCCTGCCCCCCGCCCCTGGCCTTTGAGGTTGTTATGCTCAGTCCTTTCGGGACTTGGGGAAATTGAGGCCCCCAGGAGGTGGGCTTTGGGGGCTTTAGGTAGCAGGGGGGCCCTACAGAGGGGCGCCTATGCCCCATGTGACTTCAGGCCCCACCTCCGCTCTCATACCCATTGCTCCCAGATCCCTAGAGTGGCCCAGGGCTCTGAGTCCCCCTACTGGGTGACCTGGAGGCTGGGGCTGAGAGCTACTGCTCCATGAGGGTGGCAGCCAGTGTTGACTGACAGCTCCTGTATGTACCAAGTCACTTAATCCTAGGGACAGCTAAGACCTGCTCAAGGTCATCCCAAACTTGTGCTAACCTGGGTGCTGGGGTCCTAAAGCCTCAGGTCCCCCCTCCCCCAGGCCCTCAAGGACAGGCGCTGATGGCGCATCCCCTGCCAGGGTGGGGGATGCCCCCACCAGTCTGGGAGCCTTCAGGTGGCCGGCGCCCTCCCGGTTACCAGCCACGCGGTGGGTGGGTGCTCTGCGGTCACCACGCAAACAAGCTGGGGCCCCTAGGGCTGAAATGAGCCGGGGCCATGGGGAAGTGGTTTGGGCAGGAGCAGCGGAAGAGACAGCCGCCTCCCCGAGGCAGGAACTGACATGCAGAGCAGTGCCCTGAGTAGGGCCCAGCAGTGGAGCGGGGAGGGGGGGGCAGGGGGGAGAGGAGACGCCCGCAGCCCTTCCTCCACCTCCCCTCTGGCCAGTGGGGCAAGCACAGAGGGGCCCAGCTCCGGCTCCGGCAGGGCAGCCAGCCCGGAGTGACACCGTCCACCCGCGTGAGCACGCGTGTTGTGTGCTCCTGTGCAGAAAGGGCAGGAGGAGCAGGCCTTGCATGTGCGTGTTTGCAGGGCCCGTCCCCACCTCCACGGCAGCCGCAGAGCACAGGACGCTCTGACTCCAATCTGCACCCCTGGGGCCTCAAAACCATAGCCACGTCAGCGGCACGCGCGGCTGCGGAAGGTGGGGCTGTCTGCAGGGACGCAGGTGTGTGCCGCGCTGTGCAGGGCGGGGGTTCCTGCCCCTCGCCCCGCTTCTCGGAGGAGCACCCCTGCTTCTCCCACCAGCTGCTCTTTCCCCTCAGCTCAGGTCCTAATGACAGTCCTTACCACGACCCAGCTCAGTTCTAGGCACCTTGGAATTGGCAAGGAGCAGGAAAAACAGCCTTTGCGTTTTGGGGGAAGAGAGAATAAATACATTTAGTGGTTGCTACGGAGAGAAACAACCAGCAGTGGTTGGAGATGAGAGGTTCGGTGGGGGAGGGGGCGGCGGGGTGCATGTGTGCGCATGCGCAGGTCAAGGTGTTCCACGGTGCAGCCCTGGAAGCTGCATTGAGACAGTAACATCTCGACCCCACGCTTGGAGTTCAGGCGCCAAGCAGGGTGGGAGTGGGGAGCACATTCCAGACACGGCAAGCAGCTAGAAGCCAGCCCAGGGGGCAGGACTGGACCTGACCAGGACCAGGAAGGGCAGGCTGGATGGGGAAGGAAATCAGTCCTGCGCCCCTGGGCTTTCCCAACCAAGTGCATGAGGGCCTGGCTGAGCCCACTCTGCGCAGGCCACTCCAGCTAAGGGCACAGCGTGATTCCCAAAGGCTGAAGAAAAGGCTCCTGTGGGACGGAGCCAGCACCCGGGAAAGGAGAAGGGCCAGAGAGAGAGAGGTGGTGTGGGTCAGAGGAGCCCAGGATGCTGGGGGCTGAGCTCAGGGAAAGGCCCCAGAAGATGCGGCCGGAGCGCGGCTGCGTCCGGGCTTCTGTAGGCCCACAGGTCTCTCTCAGGGAAGTAGCTGGCATGGCTGGGCCTTCCCAGCTGCTGCACCCGTCTCTCCTGCCTCCTCCAGCCACCTGGGGGCCCCTGCTGGACCCCCCATACCCCAACAGACAATGATGGCAGGCCTGCTGGCTCTCCCTCCGTCTGCGGGACTTCCCTCAGCAGGCATGTTGCTCCCGTGTTCCTGCCTTCACAAGGTGGGCTACAACCAGGCACGGTGGTATGTGCCTGTGATCCCAGCATGCTGGGAGGCTGAGGCAGGAGGGTTGCAAAGTCCAACCCAGCCCGGACAACTTAGCAAAACTCTTGCCTCAAAATTAAAAAATATAAAGTGATGGGGAAAGCCCAGTGTGAAAACCTTGTGTGCAACCAAGGCCAGAGATGTGGCTCAGTGGCAGAGTGCTTGTCTATGGTACATGAAGCCATGGATTCCATCTCCACAATCACACACACACACACACACTCAAGATGGTGTTGGTTTCCCTCTCCCCACTCACTCCACTGTGTGACTCCATTTCATGTTTGCAATGAACAGAATGTGGCTATTCATGTGTGTGTGTGTGTGTCTGTGTGTCTGTGTGTGTGTGTGTGTGTGTGTCTGTGTGTCTGTGTGTTTTAGTTCTCTGCTTGGTCTTCCATGTGTTCTCCACACACTCACCTTCTTACTGGTAAGTAAGGAAGAACTGAAAGGAAGAGGATTTACCTATTAGACATGGGGAGGCGGGAAACAGAGTAGACATCCTATTTAAACTGTCTCCTTATCTTGCACACCTGCCCCAGACTTAATTTACAAAACATAGCGTGATATGGAAAATAAATGAGCTGCCCTGCCCAGATTTTAGAACAGTGAAGAAATAAACAGTTTTGAGCCAATAAGTTTTGTGACGACTTGTTACACAGCATTAGTGACTGATACAGTGATTGTGAATGCATGGCTGGCCATGACCAGGGTGCTGTTGAACCTCGCTGGCCTGAGTCTCCCAGGCCACATTCCTCTCCACGATACTCATGTGTCCTCACAAATGACCCCCTCCCCCTGTGTTACTCCTGTTCTTCTCCTGGGAGAGCTGATATGTTCAGAATTGAGCCATGAGGTAACAGCCTCAATGAATCAAAAATATTATTAGAATCTGGAAGGAGCTACATCTGGACTCAGTATAGGGAACAGGGGGTTGGTAGGTGGGTCATAGCTGAGAACAGGCCCAGCCTCTGTCCAGGGTAAGCCTGGGCGCAGCAGGGCTCCCGGACATCTGTTTTCCATTCCGAATCAGTAAATAAAGCTGCTTTCCTCTGCCTACCTCATCTGCCCCCTCAGCTGACCCTACAGGAAATAGGAGTCAGCAGGCTGGCGGGCAGGCATGGTGTGGGCCCCCTCAGAGGGGAGCCTGCTGTCCTGCTGCGAAGAGATGCAGCACGCAGGGCCTGGCTGGAGCACTCACTCCTTCCTTTGGAACCTGCAGAGAAAGGAGTTCTCCAGGCCGCACATGGTCAAGGAATCCTATTTTCCTCATTTAATTGATGGATGTTGTTTCTGCTGGTGGCTTTAGCATATCAAATGAGTGTGCTGCATATTCATTCTTTTAGTCCTGTAGCTCCTGCATCAAAAAAAAGATGTTTTAGTGACTAGAAACAATTGCCTTAAGTAATAACGAATATGTAATACCACCTAGAACAAGAAACCCAAAGGAAGGGCAGTTTCAGAAGAGGTTAATCCTGAAGTTGAACATCTTCAAGTTTCCAGGTGATTTCTTTGCATGCTACCTTTTCATTGGCTAGCTCATCTTATGGTTACAACATAGCTGCCACCACCCCAGACATCACATCATCACATAATACTATACAAAGGCAGTAAAACAAACAAGTAGCAGGAAGTATCTCATCCTTGTGTCCTTGTGTTTAAGATTAAGGGAAACTTCCAAGAAGTACTCAGAAGACTGTCCCTCATTGATCACTAACTAGAATTGTGTCAGATCTTTTGCTTGAATTCATCTTGAGCAAGTGGATATTGTCACTTCTCTAGCCACAGCACTGACCTTGAGCCAACGGGGAAAGGGACATATCCTCAGTGGTTGCCAAAGGAAGATTAGTGGGGGTGAGAGGGGCACAGAGTAGGCACTGACAACGTTCAGTGGTTTGGACTGGGTTTTGTATGGGTGAGGGAGGGGAAGGGAAGAGTGGTATTTACAAGTGGGCTGGAGCCCTAGTTCTGTTATTCACCTCTATGGCATCACCAAGTATAACAGGGATTACACTTCAGTTAAACAAAGAGCACACAGGAAATATACAAGTCCTCAGGATCCAGGCAGAGATTGCTTCCTGGCCTGAGCACCTGCTTTGTTCTTAAGACCATCAATGCTGGAGTTAGACCCAGACTGGAAGTGTGGCCCTATCCCTCAGTGCTATTCTTTTTGTTTTGTTTTTTGAGATGAGATCTTGATATGCTGCTGAGGCTGCCTGGAGCTTGTGACTCTCCTGCCTACCCCTCCAAAAGAGCTGGAATTGCAGATGTGCCCCCCACAACCAGTATGTTCTTCTGATCTCCCACAAATTGTTTAACCTTTCTGTATTAAAAAAAAAAAAAGTTTCTGATAATACTGGGGTTTGAACCCAGGGTCTCATATATGCTAGGCAAACGCTCTGTTACTGAGCCATATACCCAACCTTCCTTATGTTATTTATTTATGCATTAATTTATTTCTTTGGTTGGTTGTTTATTTATTTATTTTCTTTGAGATAGGGTCTCGCTATGCAGTTCAGGCTGGCCTTGAGCTCACTTTGTAGCCCAGGCTGGTCTCGAACTCGAAACGATCCTCCTGCCTCAGCCTCCCGAGTGCTGAGATTACAGGCATGAGCCACCACACCCGGCTCAACTTCACACGTGATTATGTACGCTGTCTTCCTCCCAGCTACCCTCCAGCCCTATCACCAGTCTTAAACAAATGAACTATAGGTGAATAATTTCATATCGTAATGATTTGCAAACCCTTTTAAAAATCCTATCGAAAGTTCTATGAATGTGAGATTAGAGTGTATTGAGGATTTGATGTATTTTGGATAAGGCTCCAAAAGGGTCCAGCCAGGTGTGGTAGCACATGCCTGTAACCCAGCACTGGGAAGACAGAGGCAGGAGAACCTGAGTTTGAAGCCAGGATAGGGTGCGTAGAGATCTTGTCTCTCAAATAAATAAATCAGTAGGTCAGTGCCAAGGCCGCTGGTGGTTTTCTTTAAAAGCATGTTAACCTCTGAACCAGACAGATAATGTTTCTGGCTTCATAAGGCTTTCGGCCCACAAACAAGCCCACCTTTCAACAAACATAGGAGACAGTGAAAGTAACCAGACCCAAGTCGAGCTGGCCAAAGGCCCCCTGACCCCCGCTAGGTGGCACACACCTCCCTCCCCGGCCTGGGCTCAGGCCTAGAGCCCAAGACCGGGGAGCCCATGGAGTGGATGGGGCCAGGCAGGGCAGGCGGGGAGCAGGGGTGCTGTGGTCTAAGGAACAGCCTAAATCAAGACGAGGGTGGCGGGATTGGGGGGGGGGATACCGGGGAAAAGGGACCAATTGTCAACAATGATATCTTAAACTACCATCCAAAACGTGTCTCCCATCAGAGTCTGCCCCTCTTTAAAGGCAAACAGAGGCACCTCCTTGACAGGGACCTGCTGGGGGCTGACTCCAAGCTCAGGGTCCCAGGTGGGAGGGGAATAACCCAGCACCCCCTCCGCCCTGTCTGTCTCCCCCACCCTGAAACTGGGGGAGTGGGGCAAAGGATGCCCCGCACCCTGCCCTGGGCAGTGGCGTCAAGCCCTCCCTGACACCCAGCACTCAGCACAGGGTTTAGCCTGGAGTCCCGCTCCAAGATCTCCTGCTTCGTTTGAATCGGGTGGCAGAGCACAGTCAGAGGGGCCTCGAGATGGAGTTCCCTGTGCTCTTTTTCTGGCTGTGACCTCGGGCAAGTGTCTGCCCGCTTCTGGGCACAGTTCCCTCATTTGTATGAAGAGTAAGAGAAACCTAGCTTGTGGGGATGCGACGTGGACAGGACATGAAATATCTGGACCAAACACCCAGTGCACGCAGAGGCCGCTTTCTCCTCACCAGCCTTAGCCCAGGCAGGTGAAGGGCGGAGAGTGCCCGGTGCCCACCTGGCGCTTCCAGTCGGGTGCCATCAAAGGCTCTGCACTGCCTGGACCGGAGTGTGTCCACCATTCGCTCCTCCTTCTGCACCCCCAGGGAGGGACTCTGAGCCCGCTCTTGGGCCCCACTGAGACTGCCTTGGAGAATGGCTGAGTGAGGTGACTCCAACCCTCGAGCGGTGGCTTCCTCCCTGCAGAGCGGGGCCATTGAGGGGACCATGAGAGAACACCTACTACAAAGCGCTTGGTGTCACACCCACAGAGAGTTTTTTCTCAGTGTTTCTCGAGAGAAGGTGAGGGAGGGGGAACACGAGGGCCAGGGGGAGGAGGTGTCCAGGTGGAGGTGGGTGACACCCAGGCAGCCCCAGGACCAGCCTCTCTGCCTGGTCCACCTGCAGCCAGGGCAGAGGCCCAAATGCGTCCTCCCCGCCTCCTCCAGCCTGGCCTAACATACTTCTCAGGGCGCCCGGGGCAGCACATAGTAAGCCACTGAGTCCTGGAGGGTTCTAGGACTGGGAGACAGGAGGTGGGGTGTAGATGGGGGTGCTGGAACACCCCCCCCCCCGGAGCTGCAGGGACCTGGGGGGGAAAATCTAGCCAGCTAAGCAGAGCCGGCCCTCACTATTTGAAGTGTGGTGCGCACGGCAGAGCTGGTGGTGCTGGCTGGGGAGAGTTCTCCCCCGGCGGGCCGGCTGGGGCCTCCCGAGCCACTGGGTGCTGGGGCAGGTGTGGAGGTAAGGAGGGGATCTAGAGCCCCCCAGCCTGGGTGTCAGCCAGATGTGGCTGCCACACATACTCCAGTTCTGGGCCTGCAGGGACACAGACCCCAGCGACATGTCAAAGACACATGCTTGAGCTGACAAGCACACAGGCTGGCTTGGGCTGGATGCGTTGGTGTGCAGGCCCCTTACCTACATGCTGTCACACGGGCTGCCACTTGCAGGCCATGGCTTCTGGGTCTCACTGGGGAGACCGCAGCCTCAGAGGGCAGAGCGCTGTTAGCAGGGTCGGGGTCGTCTCCTCGGGGCCGCAGCTGAGCCCAGCATGGCTCTGCAGATGAGAGCTACACACCTCCGCCCCCCATCACCTCGTGCCCTCCCGGCCCCAGGGAGGCCTGGCCCTCAGGGCTGGGTGGCACCCAGCGCTGAGTCAGGCAGGAGGGGTGTCCCACAGAGAGGGGACGTTTCAGGGCTAGCAGCAGCTTGAGTCCTGTGTGAGAGGTGAGTGGGGACCCTGGTTTTCCAGCACTGGGCTGGAACTCAAGGCGGGTAATTAATCCCTGTGCAGGGAACCCAGCTCCCCCAAAGCCTGTACATGACTATGACAGACACAGGCAGAGGTCAGGGGCCTTCCTGGAGGAGAGGAGCCTCGCACAGGGAGACACAGGACTATCGAGGGAGCACTGGAAGGGGCTGCCAAAGCCACCTGGAAGACCAGTTTTGACTCCATGCCTGGTGGGGAGCACTGTGCGTGACGCCATGGGGGTGGGAAAGCCTCTGCCAGGCCTGGCGGTGAGGATGAGGGAGCACACTGGGCTCAAGCAGCTGTCAGGTGCCGGGCCCCAGCCCTCAGCAGGTGACAGGAGAGTGAAATGCCTGGGTGGGGAAGGTGGCAGAGGGAAGGACCACACATGAGGACACGCGCCGGGTGAGTAGACTGACAGATGGGAAGAAAGCCGGAGGAGGAGGAGACAGTGGGGGGGAGGGGACGGGGCACTTGGGATGCAGCAGAGGGGGGCGGAGTGGTAGAAAGACACGCCAAGGGGGCTCCCACCCCAGACTCTCACACCTCGGCCCCATCTCCATGCTCCTGGCCAGGCTCCAGCAAGGCCAACACCTGCTTGGCCTGGTGCCCACAGATGCGCCTGCAGCCAGGTCCCCTCCTGCTGCTGTCACCTCTGCAAGCCCAGGTGGGGAATCCCACCAGGTAGGCTCACCTGAGCAGGTGAGCCCGGGATGGGGTGGGGAGGGTGGAAGCTGTGTCTGGGGGCAGATACCTGTAAAAATAACCCCCCGGTAGCTGGAGAGCACCCCACACTGGCTGAAGCACAGACCCACCAACATTCACCAGCGCAGGTGAGCACACAGTACCCTGGGCTCCTGGATGCTGCGCTCCCTGGGACACAGACACAGAAGGAACCAGTCACACCCCTGCTCTGGGTGCATGGGGCAGCCCACACCCCTTAACTGTCATGAGCCCATAAGGCTCTGGTCAGTCTCAAGGGTGACAGGAAGCTGCCCTCGCCCCGGGGCTGTGGGGGCTCAGTGCTAGAGTGCGTAAAGCTCTCGGGTTAATAGTGTGACACACACACAATAGAGCTCTGGCACATGCATTTTGATTGACTGTCTACCTGGATGAAATTACTAGACGTCAAAGTCAGAAAGGAATTCATGCCGGGTGGGGCAGCGCGGGCCAGCGGCTGTGGGGTTCCGGTCAGCCGGGGTCCACACCCATGCTCGGGCCCTCAGGTTCCCCACGAGGCAGCCCTGCCACCTTCATTCCTTCCCTCGACGTGGCACACAGCCCCGCGGGACTCATCAGCCAGGCCAGCGCTGCATGTCCTGACACCTCCACCTGTCGACACCTCTGGAAGCCATCCTTTTCTAGAGTGTTCTTTGGGCCTAGGGTGTGCCAACTCCACAGGTCGGGGGACTTCGGATGTGCTGATGCTGGCTGCCTGCCGCGCCCCCTGTGTACCAGAGCTCCACACCAGCCTGGGCCCCACTGGGGCTGTTTCTAACTGATCGGCTGCCGTGGAATCTCATCCCTCAGCCGAGACCAGCGCACCCGCGCGGTGTTTACTCAGAAGGGCCATTTCGGAACCATGTATTTGTTTGTGCATTTATCACTGTCATAGCTCTATGAAGCAGACACCATTCTGATGCCCATTCTACAGTTTTGGAAACTGAGAGCCAGAGACCATTGAACTAACATTCCAGTCACAGCAGCCAGGAGGGGGACAGTGATCAGGTTTCAAACTCACACTGTCTGCCTGAGTCTGCACTTTCAGCCACCACACTGTACAGTCTCTCTTCTTTAACTTTTTTTTTTTTTTAAGAAAAAGTAAGCCAGTCATAATGATTCACACTTAAAATCCCAGCATTCTAGGAGAGTGAGGCCAGAGGATTAAAAGTTCAAGTTCCGCCTGGGTAATCTAGCAATTTGGTGGGATCCTGTCAAAAGATTAAAAATGGCCAGGAAAGTAGTTCAGTGCAAAGGCCCTGAGTTAATCCCCAGTAACAAAAAAGAGAAAACCAAGTAAGAAAAGGTGAGCCAGGCACTGTGATAGGACTGCAATCCCACCATTTGGGAGGCTGAGGCAGGAGGATTGTGAATTCAAGACCAGTCTGGACTACATAGGGAATTCAAGGCCAGTTTGGACTTTATAGTAAGACCCTGTCTCAAAAAAAAAGAAAGAAAGAAAGAAAGAAAGAAAGAAAGAAAGAAAGAAAGAAAGAAAGAAAGAAAGGGCCGGGGATTTAGCTCAGTGGCATAAGCGCCTGCTTTGCAAGCATATGGTCATTAGTTCGATCCCTGGTAACAAAAAAAAGAAAAAGAAAAAGAAAGAAAGCTGGGTGTGGTGGCACATGCCTGTAATCCCAGCACTAGGGAGGCTGAGGCAGGAGGATTGTTGCAAGTTCAAGGCCAGCCTGGGCCACACAAGTGAGCTCAAGGCCAGCCTGAACTGCATAGCGAGACTCTGTCTCAAAAAAAGACACAAAAAGAGAGAGAGAGAGAGAGAGAGAGAGAGAGAGAGACAGGAAGGAAGGAAAGAAGGAAGGGAGGGAGAGAGAGAAGAAGTGGGGAGGGAAGGGTGTGTGATATTACCTGGCAATGGGGACACAGACATGAGGTGTCCTGGTCATTCCCACCCCGTGCCATGCACACACACAGCTGCTGCTGCCAGCATCGCCCTGTGGCATATTTCTTCCCATAGCCAAGCATCAGGGCCACGGGAAGAGGTTTGGGTCCAGGTACCCCCTGGAACATTCTACCCCCTACCCCTCTCCTGCCACCCAGCCCCCACCCAGCACACATTCCTAGGAAACTCAAAGGCACCATCCTTCAGGGGACATTTTTGCACGTGGGACCTGCAGTCACAATGGTGATCCCATCCACAGACTAGAAATCATTTGGAGACCAGAAAGCCTGGAGTGGCCCTGAGGTCCAGGAACGGCCCTTGGGATGCTGAGGGCTTGGACCTTCACCCTCTGATATTTCTCCCCACCTTGCAGCATCCACAGAGGCTGCTCCACTCCTGGACTCCTTTGCCACCACCCCAGCTTTACTCAGGACTGGGCACCTCGGGGCCTGCCCTGATTGCTCACCGCGCTGCCCCAGTTCCAGCACATCTCTCTGTATCCGCCTTGGCTTTACCCGGGGTCTCTGCCTGCTCCTGCCCCAGACCTCCTGAACCTGACCCGCACTGGCTGCTGTTTGGGTGGCCGGAAAAGTTCAGCACCGTTCAGGGAATGATGCCCTGGGCTCCTCCTGGCCCAGCATGCCTCACCCAAGGCCCAGTGCATGCCAGTGGGAAGGAGCCATCTGGGTTTCAGGACCCAAGGAGATGAGACAGATCCTCGCTCCTCAGTGACCTGGCCTTCAGCAGGGCTGGAGCAGTCTCCACCTTAGGAGTGCTGTGCCTGAAAGCACACACAGGTGCACACACACACACAAACACTCTCACGCTTACCTGAGCCGTCCTCTCTCTGACCAGGTGAGGCAGAAGCAGGCCAGGGAGAGGAATGGGCTGAGCAGGAACTAGTGTGTAGGATGCAGCCTCTGGATCTCTCAGAAAGAGAACCTGTACCTCCTGGTGCTTTGAGCAGCGGTCTGAGAGCTGCTCAGTCTCTACTCAGTAGGGGCTCACGTTCTGGCTGCTTCCTGGCACAGGCCCCCTGCCCTACAGCTCTCTGTCTCCCAGGCGCGCACACACACACACACACACACACACACACACACACACACGGGCCCCGGCCCTGCCCCAGCACCCGTGCAGAGACTCTCACTTCTTCCAGATCCACCAGACTCTTAGGCCGAGTATATCATTTACTTTGGCTCTTCCCTGCAAGTCCACGCGGTTTTCTGTGCCCCAAATGCTTCCTGCCGGCTTCCATACCACAATTGTGGTGGTCAGCATGGCCACCGAATGGGCCAGGGGCCCTGCCCTAGACAGGCCCTGCATGGAGCTTTACACATATCTGCTTCCTTGCTCCTCAAGGCAAGGTGCATGCAGCAAGGATCACTGCGATATCTCTCATTACACGCGGGAAAGAGCCAAGGGCAGTAAAGCGGGATGCAGCAGTCCCACGCCTTCCTGGCACCGTGGGCATTCTTTCTGGAGACCAGAGACCACTTCTCACCACCACAGCCAACCCACACTACCCGCGCCCCTGCAGGAGCAGACTCTGCCATGGAACTTTGTAGTGGCTTCTGCTGCACCTGTGACTCCAGCCCCTGGCACTTGATTCTTGCTCTCCTTGCCATCCTGAGGCTGTGAGAGCTGGGGGCGGGGCCTGGGCCTGAGTGGCTGAGCCAGGCAAGCTGGTCTCACGGGTAGCTCTCTGCTGCTGCGAAGCTAGCCATGGGTGACTGGCCACCGCCCTCCCTGTGTCCCCCCTTTCTCCAACTCACCCACCCTTAGCTCCTTTCCTGGTCCCCCCTGCACCCCTGCATCTGTCTCTGTCCAACACTGTCCGTAGTCCTCCTACTGGATCCCAAGGAAAAGTGCCCAGCATCTTGCTGGGCTTTCTGACCTCATGATGGGAAGGGGAACAGGTCCTGGGCTCAACCTGGGAGACAGATGGAACAGGTGCCCCCATGAATCCCCAGCTCCAAAGAGGCCCAACCTCATTCACAGGACGGCTGGGTGTACAGCTCAGCCCCTGGGGTGCCTGTGGGCAGCCCCTTTGGGGTGTACGGAAGCACACAGAAGAGGAAGGAGAGGAGAAGTTGGGCCCAGCTCCAACACTGCGTTTATTTAATGGGCACCAAGTTAAAAATAGAGCCCTAGTGCACTGAGCAGGGACAGCAGATAGACAGGGATTCCAGGGGCCCTAGGAACCGTCTGTGCCTCCCCATGACCTCCCTCTCTTGCAACATAGATCTGTGACTCTGTCCAGTGTCACCAACACCCCTGTGTAGTGTGGGTGGCCCCCAGGATAGGTTTTGTGCATTTTTGTGGATTGCAGTATTTCATAGCAGAAAGAGTGAAGACCTCAGGTTCAGATGGGACACCAGCAAGGGAGGACTACAGAACTACCGTTTTGACTCCCATTCCACAGAGAGGAACACTGAAGGTCAGAGGAAAATGACCAGCTCAGGAACCCACAAATCCAGCCTGGAATCCAGGCTCAGCAGCTCCCAGCTCTGGACTCTTCCCACTGCCTTACATCACGCCGACCGATCGTGTAGGACTGCACGGAGGTTGGAATGCATTTGATTCTGCATTATGTGAGTCAGCAGTGAGGTGGGGGCTGGGGGAGGGCAGGGGTTGGAGGAAGGAGGTGACAAGAAGGCAGTAAGGTTGAGGCACAGGCAGGGCGTGCTCCCCGCCCCCACCGAGACTTCCCTTGTCAGGTGCAGCAGGAGCGGCAGGCACCCAGTGCCCTAATTAGCTCCTGTTGACAGTTTCTGGCTTATATGTTATCACCTTGCTCTCCTTATCTTTATCAGAGCCAAAGGTTGATTGCGGCTTCTGGCCTAGGCTCAAAGCAACTCCACTGCAGGTCGGGAGCTTTTATGACTGTCCTCCTTCCACCGAGAATAACAACCCTCTTTCCTCCAAACCAACAGTCTGATTTGCAAGGTTTTGGTTTGCTCCTCACCGAGTCCAAGAGATCGGGCCTGGAGTCCTCTTTCAGTGGTTGGAGGAGGACAGAAGAGCCCAGACCCAGGACAAGCCTGGCTGGGACTCAGCCTCCTGCAGCCACCCTCACCACCAGCGAAGCCCCTGCCAACGGCACCTGCGGTGGGGAAACCCGGGACCAGGCCCCTAGGCCTCGCTCCTCTGGCCCCTCTCATCAGGACAAAGGTTCTGTGCCTTATCAGCCAAGGAGGTAGAATATTAATCTGGCCATCTCTGCCCCAGCCCTGACCTTCCACGGTTGGGCATCTGCACTCTTATGGGTCTGTGCACCAGGACAAGAGGTAGGCTTCGAGAACAGCAGTGACAAAGGACCTTGCAAGAGGCCCCTATGACCAGCAGAGGGACTCAGACCTGGCTTTTTTTTTTTTTTCTTTTATACCAGGAATGGAACTCAGGGCCTTCCTTGCACTTCCCAGGAGGGTGCCACGCTGTGGAGCTTCATCCCGGGCCCCAGCCCTGGTCTTTTCCCAGCACCAGCCTCAGAGATTTTCCAGCAGGCCTTGGGATGTTGACCTGAGCCTCAGCAGAGACCCTGACTGAGATTCCTGCCAGGACCCCCTCAGGGAAGTTGTCCCAGAGTCCTCCGGTATCAGTAAGGACTGAGGACCGCGTGAACTTCCAGCTACCCTAGAAAACCCTTCTTGCCCGGGACTCCCCTCAGATCCAACCCCACTGCCAGGTCCCATTCTAGACTGGAGCTTTGTAAGCCCTGGATGCAGCCTGTCCATATTCTGGACCTCACTGGGGCCCACTCATTGCCACCCAAGCTTCCTTGACTTGGGACACCCAGAGAGACAGGATGCCTTGATAGAATGACTTCAGCGACCTGGATAGCAGGCAACAAGTCCCAAGGGACAGGTGCGTGTGTGCACCCATCCCATGCTATGCCCACCCTCCCAAGGCATTGTCTGAGGGGCATTGTCCGAAGGGCTGGGCAGGGCCTTTATGGTCAGGCATAAAAGGTAATCATTGACCATATCAATGCTGCCCTGCGCGTCAGTGCCCGCCCAGGCATGGCCCTGCCAGGGCCTGGATTACTTTACAGTCACATAAAAGGAACCTCCAGACTGAGCCCTGAGGACTTTGGCCCCCAAGGGGGGAGCAGGAGGGGAGTGGCTCCCTAGAGACTGCCTTTTCTTGCAATAGTTACTTGGCCAGAGAAAAGCCCTCTCCTTCTCTATTAAACACTAGGATTGTCTCAGCCCAGCCTGCTAAGCTGAAGAGTCCCTGTTACCAGGGGCCGTCTCCCCTCTCCCTTCCCAGGACACCTCGGCATGCCCCTCCGGAGCTGGATCTCAGGGCACATCTGGGAAGCTGTCTCTTTGTAAGCTCTTTTTTTTCATAAGCTTTGCCTCACGGAGCCCTGCCTAAGGTGAAATGGGTGCCAAGATAATTCCTAAGTCCTTCACTGGAACTTCTGGACTCAGAGAAGGCAAGGGATTTGCCCAAGTCACACAGCCAGGAAGTGGCCACTCTCATCGACTCCTGGTGGTCACTCATCAGTGTGGCCCCAAGTCTTGTTTGTGTGTAAAGCCATCAGTGAGAAACAACAGCCAGCAGACACCTCCAGGGTATGTACAGTACCCCTGTGTCGTGTATGTGAAGACTGCAGATCTGTCTACTAAACATTAGCAAATATTCCCATCCCATCATCCAAACCAGATCAGATCAACTCACACACTCCCCAGCTCTCTGTTCTAACAAGTCAGGAACTGCGCTAAGCTTTGCAGGGAAGGTGGAGAGACCAGAAAAGGACACTGCAGTGGAAGAAACAACTTTAGTAAAATCCTCAGAGAAAATGGGGATGTTTTCCTGGGCCAAGAGCCCCAGGAACATGAATGGGTGTAGCTGGAGGAGGAGGGAGGGCAGCCAGCCCAAGCCCTTAGAACGCGGTGGGGAGCCCTAGAGGGTTGGTGAGTAGGAGCATGAGGAACAGAGCCAGGCTTTAGAAACCCCTCTCGGGCCACAGAGAGGGGCACAGGAGCAATCTTAGACTGATAGCTCCGGAGTTATGGAATTCAGCCCTTCGGAGAAAGCCACTTAGGAGTTGGTCCACTTCTGTCTGTGTCCCCTCTCTAGCTTTGATCAGCTGCATAGCCTTGGGTGGGTTTGGGGGCCTGGATGGCCTCTGCTTTCTCATCTTGAAGTAGACACAGCACATATATCCCAGTGACTATGGCTCTGAGCAGAGGGGAAAATCAGCTGACTTATGTGATTCAGTGCCCGGCACAGAGCGCATGCTCGTCAAATTGCAGAGTCCCTCATTATGCAAACGTACCACTCCCTTAGCCAGGTGTGGCAGTACACGTCTGTAATTCTAGTAACCAAAGGCTGGGGCAGGAGGATCACAGGTTCAAACCCAGCTTGAGCAACTTAACAAGACCATATCTCAAAATAAAACAAAAAGAGGCTGAGGGTAGAGTTTAGCACTCCCTGGGTTCAACCCCTAGTACTGCAATGAATAAATCAAATATTTTTTTTTTAAAGACACACTCTGCTCTGCATGAAGAATTCAAACTAACACATATCTAGTTCAGACTTCATTTCTGAGGGTCCTAGTAAACACCTTACTCCTCCCCAGGCTTACCTAGCTCTGAATTCACACCAGTAAAGCAGCAGCAAGCACTTCAATGTGACTGTCACTTGTGTATGTATCTGTTGCCTCCTGCACCACACACTTAGCAGACCTAGGTAAATGTGTGTGGCTTAGTGCAAGGTGGTATAAAATGTGAAAAATCGGCAGGGCCTGGTGGTGCTTACCTGCAATCCCAGCACCCAGGAAGGTGAGGCAGGAGGATCACTGTGAGTTTGAGTCCAGCCTGAGTTACATAGTGACCAGTCTCCAAAACCATGCAAATACATAGGTCCTTACATACATAAACACATACTTAAAAGGGAAAGACTGCTAAAAGAGAAGGAAGAGCCCAGGTGTGGTGTAGTCCCAGCACTCTGGAGGCTAAGCAGGAGGATTGCTGTGAGTTCAAGACCAGTTTGGGCTACAAAGTGAGCTCAAGACCAGTCTGAACTACATGGTGAAACCCTGTCTCAAAAAGACAAAAAAAAAAAAAATTAAAAAAGAGAAGAAGAGAAAAAGCACATATTTCAGCCACTCTGCTAAGCTTCTGGTATGTGCATGTGTATGCATGTGTGTGCATGTGTATGCATGTGTGTGCATGTGTGTGTGCGTGTGTGCATGTGTGTGTGCATGTGTGTGTGCGTGTGTGTGTGCATGCGTACCGTCATTAAATCTACAAGGCAGATGTGTCAGGTGGAAGAGCTTAGTTTGTGCTACAATAACAAACAACCAGGGCCAAGGCTATGTCTAGCACGAGCCTCTGGACTGGAGCCCCAGTACTGCAAAAAACTAACAATCCCGATATTTTCTTGTGGTTGAAAACAGCTCAGAGTTCTCTGTACCACAGAGCGCTGCAGACAACCTGAGGAGTCAGCACCCTGAGTCCTTACTGGAAGACTGGGCTGCGGGAGCACCATATCAGCCCCGTTGGCACAATCACTGAGGCAGACAAAGGCAGTAGGGGACCCACATGATGCCTCCTACTGATACCTAGACACGGCGGGTACCAATCCTGTTTCACTGGCTGACATATCTCGTGGCCACACTTACTTTAGGGGCCTGTGAGGTCCAATTCTGCCAGGCTCATGCCCCCAAAGCCATCACGAAGACCACCATGCCATCCCCAAGAACAGTCATTCCAGTTGAGCTGCTCAGAACCCCCTCATGGCAAAAGCTGCCCATCCACCCTCCCCAGGAGCCCTCACACGCATGAATCTGGGTCAGTCCTTATCTTCCAGTGAGTGTGGAAGAATCCAGTTTTGGCTTTGTTTAGGCATGAAAATCACAACCATATTTCATATCCTGCACTGAGATATTGTAGGTCTGGCAAGGACAAGGGAAGGAGGGGAAAAAACCAGGGACAGCTGGCTTAGGGTTGGAATGCGATTTATTACTAAATAATTACATGCTATCTGCAGCCGGGGATCATATACTAGAGTTTGCGCCACAAGGAGAGTCTGCCCAGTGCGTTTCCCAGCACCCATTACCTGTTTTTCCATCATCATTTGCAACGGGGATTTTGTGAGCTCTGAAGGCTGTTATGGTGTGTGCGTGTGTGTGCGTGTGTGTGCGTGCGTGTGTCTGTGAGTGTGTGAGAGAGACCATGGGTCATAGAAGATGTAAAAGGTGGGGGTCCCTTGGGTCGCACAGCTCTCTGTCCAACTTCTGGTCCTAGGTCCAGGAAAAGCCTTCTGCCCTCCAGAGTGTGCTAAACCCAGGCCTCTAAAGCAAGACCTTCCCCATTCTGCGTTGGAGTGAACCACAGGGGGTGCAGCTACCCCAAGGGGTAGGGAACAGAGGCTGATGGGGAAGAGACAGGCAGAGACTTGGGCAGAGAAAACAGCGAAAAGCTCAAGTC
The DNA here is from genome assembly GCA_004027455.1 of Hydrochoerus hydrochaeris. Taxonomy (NCBI): domain Eukaryota; kingdom Metazoa; phylum Chordata; class Mammalia; order Rodentia; family Hydrochaeridae; genus Hydrochoerus; species Hydrochoerus hydrochaeris. The sequence continues at coordinate 129,032 of PVLA01004928.1, forward strand.
AGAGAGCAGTGAGAATCTGAGGGCAAACGGGGCACAGCGACTGCCAAGGATCAGGTACCAATTGTGGGTACAGTGGGAGGCAGGGGCTCCAGCTCAAGGGGCTCTGGCACTTACCCTGTAGGTGACCTGGACAATCCCCAAGCCCCTCTAGACTTCAGTTTCCCCAGCTGCAAAGAGGCTCATGGGAGTCGCCAAGTCACAGCCTGCTATGGGCTTGCGTGAGCTGGGGAGCAAAGCTGGCACAGACCTGGTACCGAGCAGGTGTTGGGGGATAAGTTCCTGCCTGTGTGCCCTGGACCTTGTGTCAGTGGCCCCTGCTGAGAAGCCGGGGAGTGCTTCAGCATGGGCAGTGGAGTCCAGAGAGGAGCCGGGTGCCCAGCGGCAGAGGCCTGCAAAAGCTCCACTCTCCTACTCTGTTCCTTACTGCATGACTCTCCATGCCTTCTGGGGTACTTGCTGAGGTCTCAAGGAGGGCCCTATGGGCAGAAAAAGAAATCCAGCCTGCCCTTTAGGAGCTTCCAGGCTCCTGGGAGCAGTGGAGCGTTGCCCACTTTCCAGAAAACAGGGAAGAAACTGGGTAGGTGCAGGAAGAGCTCAAGGCCTAGGGGAGGCAGAGGCAGGAAGGAGCCACGGGGTGGAGGGGCTGGGAGGGAGCAGGGGGAAGCTGGGAGAAAGACCTGAGAGGGGATGAAGGTGGGTCCTGGGGGCAGGAGGCCACCTTGGCAGTTCCATGAGGATGAACAGAAGATTCCAGGGATGACTTTGGGGCAGTGATGGAAAATGAGGCAGAAACACCAGGAGGTAAGACAAGCGTGGGAGAGGGAATTAGGGTGCCTAGTGCAACCCCCAAGGCAAAGCAACAGGACAGCTGGTCTCTGAGTGGGATCCCCACCTCCCCTGTCCAGCACAACAGGCCACAGCTGTTGAAAAATGGGCTCTTCCCCTGGCCTAAGTTCAGATGTGGCATTGTTAGGCTGAACATGAGTCAGTGAGCTTTTCCTTCCTCTTCTTCCTCCCCGCTGACCACCAGCATGTCCTCTCTCTCTCTCATGCACACACACACGCATACAGCCTGCCCAAATCCATGAACCATACACAAGCTGCCCACCAACCTACACCTCTAACCCAGGTGGGCGGAGACCTCTGGCTCCTGTGCTCCTGACATAACAAATGACTCTCTGGGAAGAGGCTGAGGTAGCTCTGTGTCTGGGAGGCTGTGATTAGAGGGAAGTCCCCGGAGAGTGTGGGGACAAGCTTCAGCGTATGTGCGTGCAGTGCTGTCCTGTCAAGGGGGCAGGCGGAGTGGGTGTGCATCCATGCCCGTGGCGTGTCCTCGTGGACATCATGGGAGGGGCTGGTGCTGAAGGGAGAGACTGTTTTGGTCTGGGGTGGGCGTGGGGCTGGGGCTGTGCCTGGACAGCCAGCCTCCCGTGGCCTTGCTCTACAGGGTGTGAACTGGCTGGGTTTGGGACTCAGGCCAGTGTCACACCCTCTGTTTCCCTTAGTACGACCAGAGTCAGAGATAAACCAAGGGAACCAGTGAGCTCCGGTGCCCGTGGTTGGGAGCCATGACACATGTCTAGCGGGGACCAGAGGGTAGGGAAGCGCATTGCTGGGAACACCAGCGAGGACCATGACCACCTCCAGGAGGAACATGTGACTCCTCTTTCTCGTCTCAGCCTCAGCCTCTCTAGGTGTAAAAAGAGGGCAGAGAGCTCGGCAGAGAGGGGTTGCCTGCACACCATCGAGCTGGACCAGTCGCTGGTAGGAAGCCGAGCCTAGCACTTGAACCACCATGTTTCTCACCCCATCAGTCTGCAAACTGAGAGAGTTCAGCAGGGTCTCGCTGGTCCGGGATGCAGTTCTGCGGGCCATCTGCAGGGGGCGCTGGTGGGCAGCCAGCACGTGCCTGCACCTGTCCACAGATTAAAAGGGAAAAGGAATTTGAGAAACCTCAGGGAAGGGACAGGAGAGGGCAGGGCTAGAGAACTTTGAGGCTATACGTGAATGGGGCTGAAAGTTTGGTGGGGGGCTGACAGGTTTGTCTGTGGGATACATGTGGCTTCTGTCACCCACTGGCCTTACAAAGAGCACTGGAGGCTTCCGGGAATAAAATAACAGGAGCCGGGATCCACGGGAAGGAGGGGAGGTTGTCCCCAGATGCTGGATTTAGGAGGACCCTCTTGGGATGGCAGGAGGGTGGTGAAGGGATCTGGCTTCTTTCCCACTCTGCAGCCTCCACAGGGCAGTGTGACACCTTGGCCCCCTCAGTCTTGATCCCAGGGACTCACAGCCTCCAGGTTACAGGGCTGTTCCCCTCACGCGCCTGGAGGCGGCGCCCACTTGGGGCACTTGGCTGTCTTCCCCACGATCTGAGGTCCCTGGAGCAGAACTGTCCTCCCTTGTGACCGAGCTCCCGAGGTGTCTGCATGGCAGAGTGGAATGGGGGACCCTCTCCGGTGTCAACTCTGAATTCTGGGGGTGGTCTCAGCCCCAGGAATCGCTGCCTTTCTGCAGCACTGCCCAGCTATAAAGGGCACTTGTGCCCAGGCAACACCCGCCCACCTGGGGCTGCTGTGAACACAGCGCCACAGTGAGAGCGGGACAAGCGGGCCTGTGTGCGCTGGCTGAGGCGCCAGAGGAAGCGCGGCCGGGGCCGAAGTGTTAATAGGGCTCCTTCCTGCCCTGCCCATGCCAGCTCCTCAGAGCTCATCCCTTCTGCCCGAAATGCACGCTTCCGCCCGGGGCCCTGCACACTCCTGCCACATCCCTGGCTGCAGATCTGTCTCGCTCTGACAAACATCCCGCTCAGCCCTCAGCTTTCTGGCTGTGCCGTGTGCCTTCCTTCATGTGGTCAGGAACCAGCGCTCTGGGCTCAGAAAAGAGGCCGAACCTGGGGTGGAAGAGGCCAGGGCTGGGAATGAAAAGGACAGGCCAGCCAAGCAGCAGCCAGAAGAGCTTGGCATCCTGCTGCTGGGGGACAAGGTTCTCCGGATGGAGATGGAGGAGGATGACAGGGAGGGGACCTGATTCAGGAGCCAGGAGCAGGTCCCAGAGGAGACCAAGTTAAAAAGCTGGGGAGAGGACAGTAGAGACCATTCTACCAGCCTCCTTGACAGCAAAGAGCAACTGTCAGAAGGGAAGCTGGGGTACTTGTGGGTTTCTTTTTAAATGTAATTTTGTTAAACCTCAACTCACCTTGAGCCAAGTCCTGTGAATTCATTATCTCATTAATTCTCACAAAACCTTGCAAGTAAAATTTTTACAGCATTTACAGCATTTTACAGGTGCCAACCCTGAGGTCCAGAGACATTGCAGAGCTGATTGGTGGCAGGAGACAAGTATAGAATGAAAACTATGACACTGTTGGGTTTTTTGTTTGTTTTGTTTTGTTTTGTTTTGTTTTGTTTTGTTCTTTGAGACAGTGCTTTGCTGTGTAGCACAGGCTGGCCTTGAACTCACCACGTAGCCCAGGCTGGACTCACGCACATTGATCCTCCTGACTTAGGTCCAGAGTGCTGGGATTATAGGTGGGAGCCACCACACCTGGCACATTGTCTGCTTTCTGGTTGGTCACAGCCTCAGATGGCTGGTTCAATGTCCCTAAACCTCTGGGCCAGCCCCAGGAAGGCCAAGGAAACCTCGACCCCCTTAAACGTTGTTTCCTACCCACCGATGTCTCCCACAGGGGTGACACATTTTCAAAGGTATGTAGAGGCTATGTAAAACACGAGCACAAAAGTGTTACCGGATGTCTATTGCTTGTAGTCCTTTGTATTTTTTTCTCTTTTAAAGGATTTTAAAAGGTCAGCTGCTATACCTATGAGCGAATCTGCAAAATGCCTCGACTATAAAATAGGGTTTTCTTTTAAAAGTTCAGGGATACTTTCTAGATCAAGACTGCACAACCAAGGGCCGGGCCTTGGTTAAGGTTTAGAGCAAGCCTAAGTCATACAAGACAACAAGGGCTGGTGGGGGATGGGAGGGGTCCTTTGGCCAGACCAGGGCAGGTAGGCCCTGGGTTGGGCTCAGCCTGAAGAGGCCTTGAGAGGAGGGAGAGAGCCAGGGGCAGGGTAGCTGAGCACAACTGCAGGAGCCAAGACGGCCCTCAGCCCTACAGCCATTTACTCTGGGAGCTTTCCAGAAGCCCAGCCTCAGCATGGCAGGAAGAAACCAGCGAGATACTGACAAGCCAAGGACAAGACAGTGTCTCCCTACCATGCTCCTGAGCTAAAGGTACAGACTTTCACCCAAGGGAAGGAAGAAAAGAAAGGCCTTTCTGTTTTAGTGTATGTGCTGCTGCAGTCAGTACGCACGGAAAGACCTTTCTGGAACACCTATTGAATGCCTAGTACAGGACTGTTTTTACAAGTTGGTGTTTTTGTTTTGATGTTAACCTCAACAACCCTATAAAGTGAGTCGTTGACTCTCCATTTTTACAGCTACTACCAGCGAGGTTAAAAGCAATTCAAAGGCAGAGCCACCACCTAACCTGACCTCCACTGTGCAGATCTGTGTTGGGGGGTGGCTGCCTGGGTGCTGCGCTGCTGCTCGCAGCCAGGAGGCAGGTGAGGGTGAGGGGCGAGGAGGTGAGGCCCCGGCCCTGCACACATCCTCTCTGCTTGCCTGCATTGTTCACAGAACCGAAAAAGTGATGCTGGCTTTCCTTCCTCTCTTGAAGAAAACAGCAGAATCAAAACAAACAGAGAAGGGGAACTCCCCTCCTGTAGCCTTTACCAGAAATGAAAGGAAGAAACAGTCCTCTTAGGACCGGGGTCGCCTGCCCACCGCACAGGGGCAAAGCAAGCACCCGTCACTAAAACCCAATGTCCCCCTCAGCATTTTGGGCCTCCCACAGCCATGCAGGCCAGCCCCCTTTCTCACACCTAAGACACCTGCACTGAGGTCCCTGATAACAGCTCCCAGGTCCCCTCCTTCCAAACCCTGGGTCTGGGCCGGCCTGCTCCTCCGTGTCCCAACAGATGAGCTCTAGAGCACCTCCAGGCTCCTGCTAACCGTGTTCCCCATCTCCCCAGTGTGGCCCACTTATCACCTGGCCACCTATAGCCTTGATTTCTAAAGATTTTTTTAGTACATGTCTGCAGGACATAATGTTTGTATCCATCACGTAACCCCGGTACCTGTGCAGAGCACATTCGGATTCTTTTCACACCCTCTTCCTTCTCCTCCTTCCCTACTCTCCCTACCCAGCTCTTTGTTCCCTTCAGGTTTGCAAAAGATCTATCTCCCTGTTCCCTGCTATCTACCTTTCATTTTGCTCTTTAAATTATTTATACTTTTGAGTTTCTCATGTAAGAGGAGCCATACAATGTTTAAATTTGTGTATCTGAAATACTTCACCTTACAAGCACGCAGTCATGAGTTCGATCCCGGGTACCAAAAATAAATAAATAATAAATTAATTAATTATAAAAAATACTTCACTTAACACTATGGTCTTGAGTTACACTCAAGGTACAGACTGGCTGCTTTGTAGCAACCAGCATCCCACAGAGATCTCTGCCTCCTTACACGGGCTTGTGGCCTTAAAGGCTCAGCAGGGCCACTATTCCTAAGCCTATAGTAACAGGACGAAGGAGTGCGCGCCTGTAATCCTAGCATTCAGGAGGACAAGGCAGGAGGATCTCTGCAAGTTTGAGGCCACCCCAGGCTACACAGTGAATTCAAGGCCAGCCTGAAATACATAGTAAGACCCTGTCTCAAAATACTAAAACAACAACAACAACAGAACCATGGCCTCATCATGGGTCAGTCTGTCACTTCCGCTCTAACAGGGGCTCTAAGGCCCCTTTGTGAAAATTGTCTGGATAAAGAACTCATCTGTGGTCTGGGTTTCAGGTCAGGCTATAGCTGGAGAATAGTTTTTCTCCACTGAGACTGATTAGTCTCAGCAAATATTAAATGAGTGCTTTGTTACATACTCAGTACTGTCCCTGGTCCTGTGGGAAATGCAAGGAGACAGATAATCTCAGAATCTCCCAGGGGCCTGAGAGATGGTGGCAGGGAGAGGATTGTGCTTCATCCACTAGAAAAGAGTCTATAGAGCAACTACTCAGGGAGCTATGGGGACCCATGGGGAGCAGAGCAGGTATGTGTGATGTTGCCCACTGTGCAGGCTATTGACCATGAGACCCTGGGCTTGCTGAGAGCATGGACTAACTTGCCCTCTAGAAACCCAGGTCTAAGTTTAGTATGTGTTGTCCCAGAACCCAGGAGGCTGAGTGAGGCTGAAGGATCTTGAGTTCAAAGCTAGCCTGGGCTACATCAAAAGTCCAAGGCTAGACTGAACTATATCCTGAGAGTCTCTCTCTCGAAAAGCAAAACAAAACCTCCTTGCCCATGGGGTGAAATCCCGGATCCCTGATCCAGGAAGAAGGCGTATCACTGCCCATTTCCTCCACAGATATATGGAACACAGTGCTTCAAGCCTCAGGCTCCTGGTCAGGACCCTGAGTATAGATTTAGGCTCCGCCTCTTACCGGCAGTGATGTGGGACCGGCTAGGGATACTTCCCGAGCCTCTGTTTCCTCTCAGTGTCCACCCCAGGGGGCCCTGGTGGGAATTAAATCAGGTGCATTCTGCCTTACAGGCTGCCTCCCACATGACCAGACTAGAGATGTCTCTCCCAATGGTCCAGGAAGGTCCTGGGGCCAGGGGCCAGGACAGTTGCCTGCTGAGCCCCTCTGCATCTCCTAGGGCTGAGCTCAGGGTAGGAGCTCAGTAATGGTGACTCAGCAGTTCTGCCCACCAGGAGCAGAGCTCACCAAGGGCCTAGGAACTGTGGCCCTGCCACCTGCCTCTGCCATTCCTGCCCCCACTGAACTCCTTCCTACTCAGCCTTCAAGACCCAGCTCTTCTGCCTCCTCTACAGCAGTCTCCTGTCAAGCAGGCTAGGTCAGCATCTCCCCATGGCAGATCAGTCTTGGTTGGTCAGTGCTCTATTATACAGTAGTTATCTGTTTGTGCAGCTGGCTCCACAAGAGCCCAGACCCTGCCCTCCCTCTTCCCTGGAATCGGTTCAAGAGCAGCCCCACAGCCCCATGAGGTGCTGACGAATGAATGAATGGAATGAATGAATGTGTGCAAATTTCCTCTGTCCTGTTCTCCACAAAGGGGTAACTGGATAACTATTAGGAAGAATAAAGGGCTTGTGATGCCCTCTCTGACCTGATGGGACCCATCAGGAGTGACCACATTGGCTCATCAGTGAGGACAGGGTAGAGGTCAGGAGTCCCATGCCCCAGTGTGGCTCTGGGTGGGGCCACAGGAGGGTCGAAGGCCAACAATGTTTTAAAAAGAAAATCTGGAGAGCTGGGGTGTAGCTCAGTGGTAGAGCACTTGCCTGGCATGAGTGAGGCCCTGAGTTCAGCCCTCAGCACTGCAGTGAGGATGACGTTGGTGATAAAGGTGATAATGGTGAGGGATGAGAAGATAACAGCAACAATAACAAAGGAAGTCCTGTTCCGGTGACTGTGCACAGAGGTCTCCCACAGGATCTGCCCCGGCCTCTGACCATCAGCACCAGCCGTTTAACCTCCATGGGTCACTGCTCACCCCTGGACCTCCAGCTCCTCATTACCACGCGCCAGGGCTGAAGAGCCGGTGCTTCCTGGGAGGGAGGCCAGGGATGGACTCCAGGCAGCTGGGGTGCTGGCCAGACCACCAGTTTCAGCTTTCAGAGTGTTTTCCTGTCTTGGGCACTTTCTATTTTTCCATACTTTTGCTATCGCAGCCAAACAACAGAAAAAGGAAATTGGTTGAGCCTTCTACAGACCAAGAGCTGGGACAGTGGACAACAGCCACCCTGAGAAAAGCAAGGAGGCCAGGCTGAACAGTCCCCACTCCCTCCTGAGCCCTGGCTCCGTCCTGCACCCTGGGGCTGACATTGTTTTGCAACAAACAGCTAGTGGCCTGGCCAGGCTTCCGTGCAGCCCCTGAGCGGGCTGGGTTCAACCCTGGTCCTCCCAGCCCCTGGCCAGGCCCAGAACGATTGGGTTATCTCCGGCTGCATCCCCTTTGTTTGGGGCGGCCACTCCCTCACTTGGGTAAACAAACTCGAGCATGTGTGAAAAGAAGGGACCGGTTATCTCCTGCTGGGGCCCAGCTGGGGCGCGGGACCTTAGCTCTGCCCACCAGCCCCGGGAGGGGCCTCAGAGCCCACCTCTGTCACTTCCTGAGGGTGACTTAGCCACAAGTCCCTGCCCTTAACACTGTTTGCCCTTTTCATCTGGAAAATAGTGGGTCCTAGGAGCTGCATTGTAGAGTGGTCTGAAATCGATGAGTTTGTATTTATGAAGGGCTATACATGTCATGTTAATCTTTAATTTTTTTGATCTTTCTCAGTGCTGGGGGTGGAATTCAGGGCTTCATGCCTGCTGGACAAGCTCTCTACCACTGAGCTACTCCAGCCCAGTGATGTTAATTTGTAAAAGAATTACTCATAAATGCTCTTAAATGGGAAAGGGGGATGGTTACAATATTCAGTGAAGTCAACCCAAGGCCAGGCTCCAGGATTCTCTTGTGCCCTGCCCCTCTCCCACGCCCCTTCATCTGCACCCTAAGAAAGGGATTGATGGGCCCAGCAGGATCGGCACCTGGGCCCTGAACTTTTTGAATGGAAGCAGCGCTAGGAGATCCCGGGAAGCCAGCAGGCACCAACCTGGAGGCTCACCCCACCTGATGCCCTGCACCTGCACCGCAGGCTTCTGGGTTGCCAGCGAGGTGTTTTGGAATTTTAAAGACTCCCGAATGCTGGTGGCCTGTGAGGCTGGTGATGGGGGAGGTGGAAGTGTTGCAGCCCCTCCGCAGCAGTGGGGCCAAGCCCACCGTTTCTGTCCGGACTGATTTTGCCAAGTAGCTCACTTCTTAGGTTCAAGTTCCATATTCAAGTCATGTACTGCCCAGGAGACTTCCGGCGAGTTACTTCCTGGCTCGGAAGCCCTAGTTCCTCATCTGCAACTAGAGACAAATCTCTGCTGTGCATGGCTGGCAAGGAATTAAACACCCTACCCCCACCTTCGTTTCAGGGCCCAGCTCCATCCCTTGGCCATGTTCATCCTTTGGCCAGCTCCTGTCTGTTCAAAGTCCCTTACCCCCAGCCAACGGCTTTCAGCAGTGGCAAGGTCTCCTTCTCCAGCCTTCCTTCCCCCTCCCTCTGATGGGCCAAGTCATCCCTCAACTTGTCTGCAATTGTCCACAGAGTACACTGCAGAGCCCTAGAGACCAAAGCTGAAGTCAGGCTCCTCCTCCAAGCATAGCAGTGAGGCCCTGGACAAGACCAGGGTCCTCTCCAAGCCTTGGCCCCTCAGACATTCATTCAGCAAACATTTCTGAGCACCTGCCATGAGCCTGACACTGGGGGGAGGGGGAGGAGCCCAAACACAATGGTGACTAACACAGACCCGATCTCTGCCCAAAGAAAAAATAGTCCCCAGGGGAGACAAATTAAATACCTCCATGGTTTCTCTTATAGGAGAAACCCAAAGCATAAATAAGTTAAGGAGCAAAACAAAGGGTAGATAGTAGGGAAACAGGGAGTTAGAGCTAGGGACTAGATGCCCCCCAAGCTTCAGGCATCACTGGAGGAGGTTTTTCAGAGGTGGCTGGATGGGAAATGTGTGGGATGGATTCACGGTGCAATGCCAGGCTCAGAGGCACTGGGATCAAGCATTGGGTGTGAATGCTACCTGCCCTGAGTACCCTGGATAAGATCCAAAGGACAGACAGCTCTGGTTGGCCCTTGTCTTGCTACCTTCTGCCCCCCATGAACTGCTTCTCCTCTGTGATGCCTGTCTGCCATGCGCCACCCAGCCTTGGAGTCAGCCGATCATGGGCTGAAACCTCCACAAACTGTGAGCTGAACAGACGTTTTCTCCTGGGGTGTTGGGTTTTTTGTCTCAGAAATGAGAGAAAAGGAACTAAGATAGAATTTTTTTTTTTTTTTTGTACCAGGGATTGAACTCATGACCTTGCACTTGCCAGGCTGGCGATTATGCTGCTGAGCTAAAATCCTCGGCCCAAGATAGAACTTTTTGTAACTGGAAAAGGGACAAAGAGATGGAGGGGAATGGAAACAGAACTAAGGTATATCATCTACAGGCTCCAACTCCCCACAATGAATGCAATCATTATGTATCACAAACATGTGTACTAATCAAAATTAAAAATAAATACACACCAAGAACATAATTACTGAGTGCTGCAGAATGAAGGATGCTTTGGGATCATAACATTTCCTAGAAGACTCAAGAGAAAATGGCTCTGAAGCAAAAGTCAGCACCTGGAGGATATCTAAGAATGGTAGAAACTGGGGACATAAAGGAAGGAGACCATATACAGACATCAGAAACAGCACATACAAAGGTCCTAAGGTCAGAAGTGTTTGGTACTCCTTATGCTGAAAGGCAGCCACAAGCAAAAGAGACTCAAAGCCAGGTGCGGTAGCACGTGTCTATGATCCCAGCCCTGGGAAGGAAAAGGCAGGAGGACTGCAAGTTTGAAAACAGCTGTAGTAACTTAGCAATTTAGTGAGACCCTGCTTCAAAATTTAAAAAATTAGAAAAGTCCTGGGTTCAATCCCTAGTCCCACCAAAACACACCAACAAACACAGGGAGACCCAAGATGCAGTTAGAGACCTGAAGAGCTGGTGAAAACACACAGGCCTTGAGAAAGCATGTGGACTAGAAGCAGGAAGTGGTTTTAGCAGTGGCTGGACATAGAGCTCTCTCAAAAGTACCTCCAGGCTGCGTGTGGTGGCAACTCCCATGACCCCAGAACTCTGGGAGGCTGAGACAGGCGGACCAGAAGTTTGATCTCAGCCTAGGCAATTTAATGACTTAGTCAGACATTGTCTCAGCAAAAGGAGTGGGGGTGAGTCTGGGTATGCAGCTCAGCATGAAGGCCTTACATTCAATCCCATAAACCCCCAAAAAGTACCTCTAGAAGCTGAGGGGAGAGGCCATCTTCCAGGGGAGGGGAGAGATGGGTGGGGCAAGGAAAGAGCTGGGGAGAAGGGGGCAGAGCGACCGGCACAGGGGCAGTGTGTAAGAGGAACTGGGATTGGGCAGACAAGAAGCCAGAGGAGGTGGCACATATACCTCTGGCTTTCTGCCCTGGAATAACCGAGGGAGGAACCCCCAGGGGTGGGCAAGATGGGAGGGCCAGGAGGCTAACTTTAGAGATCGTCCCCATCATGAACACAGCTGGAAAGTCAGTCCCACATGGAAAAGAAAGGTATAGACTGAAAACTGGAAATTGCAGAGATGGAATTAAAAACATAGAAACAGGGAGAGAGTCTGGGAGTCATCGATGCTAACTGAAGAGAAGCCAGGCCACAGCCCAAGGAGCACCCCACTGAAGTGCCCGCTGAAGTTTGAGCCTCGATTCAGTCAGTAATACTGAATATGAATACACATAGAGCAAGGCATAATTTTGGATTTTAAAAATTATTTTTATTTTTTTTTTTGTACCAGGAATCAAACTCATGACCTTGCACTTGCCAGGCATGCACTTATGCTGCTGAGCTACATCCCTGGCCCAATTTTGGACTATTTTAAGTAACAGATGTGAATAATTTCATCACAGAAAAGGTTGAAACAGGAAAATTTTAAATTCAAGTCCTACCTAGATGACTTAGTGAGACCTTGTCTTGAAATAAAAAAAGAGGATTGAGAATGTAGTTCAGGGCCAGGGATTTAGCTCAGTGGCTTAAGTGCCTGCCTGGCAAGTACAAGGTCCTGAGTTTGATCCCCGGTACCAAAAAAAAAAAAAAAAAAAAAGAGAGAGAGAGAGAGAGAATGTAGTTTAGTACAAAGACCCTGGGTTCAATCTCCAGTAAAAAAAAAAAAAAAAAGAAGAAGAAGAAGACGAAAAAGAAAAAGAAAGAAATGAGGCAGGTAAGACTCAGGCCAGCACAATTGATGCAGTGATGTGTAGAATCCTACACTGATGCATTTGGTCAGCTGTTTTCACTATTTGCAAGTGATGGAAACTCACACTAGTTTTAGTAAGGGAGGAGTTTATTCAAAGGATTTGGATAGCTACCACCAGCAGAGGAGGAACCCAGGCCCCAAGCCACACACCAGGGAAGGGCAGGGCAGCAGTCCTTCCAGGAATTCACTAAATCTTCTGTCTCAGCTTCCTGTTGGGATCAACCTCATTCTCTCGCAGATTCCAACTTCCCCCATGCGACTGGGCGCATGGCTGCTGGCCAGGCCTGCATTTCACATGGCAATGTTCCCTCACCAGAGAGGCTTCCACCCTCTCCCATGCCAAGCACACACATTTCTCAGGGAAGGACTCTGATTGGTTTTGCTTTTTAAAGGCACTTACCTCTACACCAATCAGTGTGAAGGAGCAAAGGGACAGGCAATCATAATGACCCAGGAAAGGGGTGCTGGTTTAGCAAAATGATAGACTCCCTCTCAAATTATTAGCATGGACACGAAGGTGCCTGCAGTCAAAAGTAGAGGGGTAACTTAGTCTCTACAAGTGACAGGATACTGCCTATGTTTTCATGTGCTGGTCCTGACACTCCCTTGGAGCTCACTCCCCAGTGTCCACTCACCTAGACTGGCCAGTAAGCTCATCATGGGCTTCTATCACGGTGTTTCCTCCATGCCACCTCCTCTTGGTGCTTCTTTGACAGGGGCTATTATGGTTTAGCTCTAAAACGTCTCCCCAAAGTCTCCTGTGATTGGAGGTGACCGGCTCATGGAGGTGCTGTGCTCATTAGATGACTTCAGAGCTGAATGAGCTGTCAGCAGGTGGCCCCTGGTTGGAGGCGGGGCCCTGTGGAAAGGTGTGTTCTCTTCCCAGCGCCCCCTTTTCCCTTCTGTTTCCTTGCTTTCCTCTGCCCATTTCCCTCCATCATGCTGTTTCTGCATCGTGCCCCATGGACTGAGCCCACCGCAAAGTATGAGTCAGATGACCTCTCATCCTTTAAACTGTGAGTGTTGGTAGAGTGACCTGAGGACAGGAAAGTGACTGAGACACAGGCCCTCTTCAGACTTCCAAGGGCCAGACTCACACCCCTGTCCCTGACCTGGTTTCTCCAAACTTCCTCCGGCCTTCCGTCTCAGCAGGTGTCATATTGGGCAAGGTCCGGCTCCCCAAGGCCTCTTCCACAAGGGGACCTCTGAGCTGTCCAGCCTTCTGAATGCCTGTAACTATGATCACTGCCCACGTGTGGGGGTGCAGTCACCCCAGGAGTGGGGTGCTTTTCATATTCCATCTCGTGTCATCCCTATGCAACAGAGGTCACCATTCCCTCGTAACCAAAGGAAACAGAGGTAATGAGAGGTTCCAAACTTGCCAAATCACCCTGGTTAATGAAATAACTAGGGCTTGAATGTAAGTCTGATCCCTGACCTCTAAACCTTTGCTCTACACCAGGGCTGGCAACCCAGGAACAAAACTCTGCCCAGTGGCTGATTTTCTATGGTGAAGAACTAAAATGCTTTCTACATGGTTGGGGGGGGGGAAATAATCAAAAGAAGCATAAAATATACCCATATATGAAAATCATGTGAAATGAAAATTTCAGAGTCTGTGAAATTTTTTGAAACACAGTCACTCTAACTGGCAAAGCTGGGCAGTGGTGACAGAGAACAGAGACCATAAGCTCCCAAAGCTACGATGCTGTCTGATTAGTCCTTTCTAGACAAAGATTGACTATATCACTGTGTGAGTGTGTGCGTGTGAGTGTGTGTGTGTGTATGCGTGTGTATGTGTGTGTGTGTGCGTGCATGTGTGCGTGGTTGGCCTCAGCCTTCAAAGTCTCAGACACCCCCTGCTTCTCGGGGTCCAGACAGAACTGTGATGGGATGGCCATTCTCCTTCCTGGAGAGACCTTTGTCCCAGAGGGCCTGACTCATCGGGAATTCGTCCTGGGTCTTGTGTTTTCAAGGAACCAAAGTAACAAAAGGCAGAAGCTGGATCAGGAGAGTGAGTCAGAGGGAATCACGTGGTTTCGGTGAGGTCGAGAAAGAAGACACCAGACCTGCAGCCCGGACGCAGTAGGTGCTCGATGACATGCAGTTTTTGTGCATGAACAAGGAACGAGGAAGAGGAGGGAAAGAAGGGATTCTGGGAGCCTCCAGCCTGTGTTTGCTTGACTGGGGCTTTTGTGTACCTTAGAAAAAGGCTCCCAAATGACACCCTTGAGGAGCCAAGTGGTAGCTGTACACCATGGGCCCTGCCCCGTCCCAGCCTGCTCCTTGGGGCCTTGGTGCAGCTCACCCACCTTACAGCTGTCTGCAGCAGCCAGGCTGGACCTGGGGCACAGACAGACAATGCTTCCAAGTTCCCTGGACTTCAGTTTTTGGTTTTGTTTTGCTTTGTTCAGTACTGGGTATTGAACCCAGGACTTCATACTGGGGTTTTCATGCTGAACTGCATCCTCAGTCCTTCTTTTCATTATTTTTGAGACAAGGTCTTGCTAAGTCACTAAGTTGCTCCAGGCTGGGCTGAAACTTGTGATCCTCCTGCCTCAGCCTCTCAGAATGCTGGGATTAGAGGTGTGTGCCTCTAATTATCATGCCTGACTCTGTCTCTTCTTCTGTACAGTGGGGAGGCCTGGCCAGTCTCCCTCAGGCAGCCCTGGGATGAAATGAGGGAGCAGATGTAGACACCAAGTGTGGAGGGTTTTGATGTCACCCAAATGGCCAAATGAACGCCTGCCACTGGGGATCCCCTAAGAGCTCCTATTCACACAGAGGGCCCTCTGTTGTCTTTTAAAGTGTGTGTGTGTGTGTGTGTGTGTGTGTGTGTGAGAAAGTTTGGAGAGTAAAGGGTAGATTGTGCTGCCCACAATCTGCCATGTTGTTCTGGGGTAGGAAGGGACTGAGGGAGGGGAAACTAGGCCACACTTTCAACTTGCTAGGCCTCCCATGAGGCTGTGAAACAGCTTCTGAGGGAAGGTCTGGGGTCCCAGATGATTCCCATCTGAGATTATACCAGGTCAGAGGCCCTAGAAGCTTTCAGGGCAGGCTGAAGCAGGGCTGAGCTCCCCACCCGTTACCTGAGGTAAGGGCGGGGCGGGGGTGCTCCTGAGAGCCCAGGGATGAGCTGGTGGCCTCAGAATGGAAGCTGAGAGAGAGCAGACAGCCAAGCTCCAAGCCATGGGGAAGAGGGCCCTGGAGCTGGGAGGCAGGGAAGGACAGACTGGCCCAGATCAAAGCAGGTTCCCTAGTCTTTGATTCCGGTACAAGTAACCTCTTGGACTCTTCGGAGGCCGCTAGCCTTGGGGCCTGGGACGGTGGTGAGAGGCCCAGGCCTGCCCTCTTTTTGCATAACAGCTTGGCTGCCTAACAAAAGGGCAGTCCTTAAAAGGCCTAGAGGGCTGTTAACAGCTTCCGGGCAATGGTTTAATTGGGGGCGATTAAAGTGTCCTCCTCAGGAAGGCCTGTCCTTCAAAGGCTGCTCAGGCTGGATCCCCTGGCTGTCAGCGCTGGGGTCGCCCTGGCCTCCCCCCTGCCCTCCCGCAGACCTAGGAAGTGGTGGACAGGACCCTTTGGCCGGCCTGTCTGGGGGTCTCGGCCCCTGGACCATCAGCACCATTTGTTCACACAGTTTGGTCTCGTGGCTGAGTCTGGCGCAGGCGGGAGGGAAGGCTGAGCTAGACACAAACAGAATCGGGCCACTCAAAGCACTGGCTGCCCCCCCACACCCCCAGACTGGCCCCTGCCCCCTCCCTGAGCTCCTGTCCCAGGCCTTCTCCCCGGGGCCCCTGCCTGTCTGGAACTTCATGGTCACCAATGGTCACCATCTCCTGCTACACATTAATCTTCTAGACATCTGCTGAGCACACTGCCTGGGTGGTGGTGGTGGGTCAGCCAGGACAAGGACTGTGGACAACAGGGGAGATAGTGGATAAGTGAACAGGGAGTGATGTGTGCATGTGTGTGCGCATGTGCGCATGTGTGTGTGCTCTGTGTGTGTGTGTGTGTGTGTGTACCTGTAAGGGGAGAATGATGTGAAGGAGCCAGGAATGATGGCATACATCTGTAATCCCAGCACTCTGGGAGGCTGAGGCAGGAGGGTCACAAACTCAGTTTGGAAAATGTAGTGACTCAGCAAGATCCTGTCTCCATTTAGCTCAGCGGCATAAGCACCTGCCTGGCAAGTGCTAGGTCATGAGTTCGATCCCCAGTACCAAAAAAACAAGAAAGAAAGAAAGAAAGAAAGAAAGAAAGAAAGAAAGAAAGAAAGAAAGAAAGAAAGGCTGGGACGTAGCCCAGTATGATAGGCCCTGGGTTCCATCGTCAAGACAGAGAAAACAATCTAATTGAAGCAGGCCTGGGGGACCAGTGGGACAGGGAGACCTACTTGAAACAGAGCTTCTAGGGCTTCAGCCAGTGTGGCCAGCTCAGTTTGGTTTATTTGCCAACCCTGTCATTCATAGCAAGACCACGACCAGCTTCACCAGCAGGTGTTGTCTGCCAGCTAACTCAGCACCCGTGGAGGGGAACTGGGAAGACTTTCTGAGTGGGCTGAAATGCTCACTCTCTGGGTGGCCGCAGTGGCCTGGAATCCACCAGGTCTCTATATGTCCTTTGGTTGAGCTAACCCAAGGGGACAGGCAGAAAGCCTCCTTTGGGTGCCACCCTCCTCTCCTGTCCCTATAGGCCCAGTCCCCAAAGAGTCCAGAGCCTTCTCCCTTGGGCGCCCTATTTCCTGCCCCCGACCCCACTCTGACCTCCCCATCGGGCTTCAGCCCTTGTCGACTGGCCAGAGCCCACTGAGATGGCAGAGTGCGTCCCTGTGTGGGCACTGAGGGGAGGAAGGCTGGGAGCAGGAGACCAGGCCGGAGGGCAGACCACAGCCGGCTTCCCTCCAGAGTCCCCTCCAGGGAAGCGTCCCCAGCTGTCCCCTGCACACTTTACACCTCTCCTGTTGAGTCCCAGGAAGGGGCCTGACCCTCATTCGCCAGGCAGCTCAGGACAAGATACATAGGAGCTGGGCCGGGGATTTAGCTCAGTGGCTTAAGCACCTGCCTGGCAAGAGCGAGGTCATGAGTTCAATCTCCGGTACCAAAAAAAAAAGATACACATGAGCTGTGGAATTGGGAAGAAGACCCAAGTGCCCTGCTTTTGATTTTGAGCATATTCTGGTCTCAGCACTCTGTGGCTGGTCACATTCTAGGGGTGGCAGCCCCCGCCAGAGCCAGTCTCCCTCATTAGGATCCCCTGGAAGCCTGGCCAGATCTGCAGGACCATGTGCCTCAGGCCAGAAACAAAGCCGTCTAGGGAACGGACTTGGGACTCCAGACTCCACTTTGTCCTCACGGTATAAAGGATGAGAAGTTCCTCCTGCCCCAGTGGGGCGCGTGGAGGGTGCAATCATGGGAAAGAGCCAGGCAGAGGAGCTGTCCGCTTCCGCACCCTCTTTACACCTCCTCCACCTATTACCCACTCCTTTCCTTTACTCTGAAGCTGGCCCATTTGCCTGCTTTGCCAGCTCTAACGGCATTCCCGGGATGAGGAAATAAGTTTTAAAAAACTGGGCAGTCCCTGGCACTCCATCCTGATTGGCTCAGAACTGCGGGGTTTCCCGGGACTTGCTTTCACAGGAACCCTGGGAAAGCCCCCGCCGCCCTGCTGTTACCCCGTAGATTGACCTCTGCTGTCCCTTGCCACAGCCCAAAGACCACTGCCGATCCTGAATGCTTTGTAGGACAATGAGGCTGCGCCCAGCTGGCCTAGAGGAAGGGGATAGAGAGGTGACCTTCTCAGCAACACCACCCCCAGCAGCTCCACCACGCTCCGAGCTGGTGGCTCCTCGTGCCGTTATCATCTCCGCGCTGTCCGCCCGCTGGAGGAGCACCCCTCCTCGCCCACCCATCTCTGCCCGAACCCAGATAAGCTGAGGGGCCGCCCCAGGGGAAAGGGGCCCAGCTGTGGCCTGGTTCCTGCCCAGCCACAAGTCTGCCACCTGACCTCGTCTAGACACTGGCCCAGAGGAGCAGCAGGGTGACCTCCATGCTCCCCGCCACCAAGGGGCGAGGGTGGAGAAAACACTCCTGCTCCAGAGAGTGTGCCCAGGCCAAAGCAGGCGAGTAGCCGTGTGGAGGACGCATTTGGAATCAGCCTGGGCGTCCTGACCACAGATGAGGATTTGGTCCACTTCCATGGACCAGGTGGCCAGTCCAGCCCACCTGAGCCTGGTGCCTAGGCCTCTCTCCTCAGAAACCTCCTGCCTGCGAGTCTGTCTGCCCAATCCTGCCCTTTTCAAACAGTTATGTTTCATTTGCAGTACTGGGGAACGGAACCCACAGCTTCTGCACCGAAGTACAACTCCAGCCTTTTCAAATGTTTATTTTTTAATTTTGAGACAGAGCCTTCAAAGTTGCCCGGGCAGGGCTCAAATTTCTGATCATCCTGTCTCAGCCTCCTGAAGGACTGGGATCCCAGGTGTGGGCCACCCAGCCAGCGAGACAGAACCCTGCTCCTTACTGCCTTGGTACCTGGAGCCACACTCCCAAGCCTCCAAGGGCCGCCCCAGGGAAGCTGTCCTTCCAACTCTTCCCGGCCACTCCCCACCCTGAAACCACCTTTCCTTCACGGTTCACTTTGCAGCCGCGACTTGTCATGGTCCCCATGTGTGCCTGTGTGCTTTGCCCTTTTCTGTCCCTGTCTGCCCCGGCTGCTCCACAGGGAAGGGACACCTCCCCTTCCTCCTGGTCTGTGGGTCCCTGCTGGTCCTGCAAGAGCCAACTCCTGTGTCCCCTCCTCCAGAGAGCCCCACTGAAGACACCTACGGGGACACATGCTCCTTCAAATTGTTGTAGCCCTAGCTACATGCCAGGCGCCAGGCTGGGCCCTGGGTTCCATTTAACCTTTCCGACAACCACAAACAGCAAGAGTCCTACGTAGCATCTCCATGTTACATACAAGAAACCAAGGTCCAGACAGGTCCGGTTACAGGCCCGAGGTTACGTGGCAGGAAATAGACAGAGGCAGGATTTGGGTTCTGGATTCAGGATTCAGTCTGAACTCAAACCCACCAAGGGCCTTGCTCAGTGGTGTCTGCACTTTTTTTAGTGTTCCCTCACAAGGGTGATATTTCGTCCTTTTATGCTCTGTCCCCAAGTGCCTGTAATTCCAGGAGGACTGCAAATCCAAGCCCAGCCAGTGCAGCTTAACAATGTAGCAAAAAAATAAAATAAAAGAAGAGTAGTTCGGTGTGAAAGCCCAGGGTTCAATATCCGGTTCCCTGGTGCAACAACAACAACAAAACCCCCCCAAAAAAACGGTCCTCAGGGCAGCTCCATGCGTCAGGACTGGCTTTCTGCGGGAGGAGCCTCAGCGCGTTGAGAGGCCCTGGACTGCGGCCGTGCTCCCCATCCAGCCCGCAGAGGACAGAATTTGGTTTCTCTGCCACCCCCAGCCTCATTCTCAGGGGTCACACCTGCCTTCTGTTTGGTTCTAGGACCTGGGCTCAGAGTGTGGGTGAGGAGGAGACCTGAACACTGCCCCCAGATCCCCCCTTCCTAAATGCTAGCCCCAGGCCTCCTCCAGGGAGCCCCACCTGCGCCCCCTTCCTGCCTGTCTCCTGTGCCAAAGGGGGGACAGCCCAGGATGTCCAGGGAGCTCAGCTCCCTCAGCCCCACAGCGGGGTCCCTGCTGCAGCCTCGTGGCTTTGAGGGGAACACCACAGCTTCTTGATGCACCTCCAAAGTCTCCAGGAGTCCAGAAATCTTGTCTTCCGAGGGTGGCAATTTAGCTGAGAAAGCACATAAGCTGGGGGACAGGGCCAATGGGTTCTCCAGAGTCCTGGGGCTGCCCCGTGCATGCAGTGTGTGTACATCTGTGCACCCGTGGGGTGACCGTGCCTTCATGTATGGGGGTGGTTGGTGGCCGGGTGTGAGTCATGTGCACCCTTGGGACAGGCTGTGCGCTTGGCCAGTCGGCTGATGCGCTGGGTTTCCTGCCTGCAATGTTGCACTGTCCACACGAGCTTGCCTTGTGCAGTGCACTCGCCCTTCCTGTGTCCCTGACTCCGACTCACCCCTCCCTGAAGCCCACTCTGAGCCTCCAGCTCGTGCTGCAGGCCTGACCGCCAGCCCTTCACAAGCGCTGCCCATTTGGTTCCGGCTCAGCCCCAAGCTGGGTCACCCTTGCTCCTAGAGGATGAGGTAACTTCTTCCCAAATGATCCTGCAGCCTGGCCTCGGCCTGGGACACAGCCTGGTCAATAAGCACTCGTGTAACTGAATTAAACCCTGAGAAGCCCCGTGTCTTGATTGTCATTGTCTCTGGTAACTGTGTCTCTTGACTTGTTTGCTAGCTCAGTCTTCAGTTTAGAAAGTACTTCCGTGTACACCCACGTCTCAAACCTCATGACATTCCTCCCAGCTATGAATAATCAGTCTCATTGCACACAGGAGGAAACTGAGGCTCAGGGCGGGGACTGGAAACTTCCCACTAGAATGGACACTGCCCCACCTCGGCCCCCAGGAAGCGCTGCTGGACCCAGAGAGGATTCTTCTTGATCAGTACTGTGTCCATGTCCTGAGGTCACCATGGTAAGGGGCCACACCAGGGGCCCAGGGTGACCCCACCCAGCCAGCAGCCCCAGCCTGGAGAGGGCATGAGCTCTGTGGACATTGCTCCCAGTCCTGTGGTTACTGATTTGACAACAGCCCTGTGCCTCCCCACCGGCCAGAGAGTTAATGATTAAGGAAGGGATTAAACATTAACCACCTGTCCGGCCATGGCGTAATGTCTCTGTCTGCACCTGAGCCTGACTAAAAATACCTCCCACCTGCCAAGCCAGGCCTCTAAGCCCCTTGCTGGTGGCCGCTCCCCACCCCCATGCCTCTACCTGGGGCCCTGGGCTGGGCTTGACCCACCTGATCCAGGCTCACTGCGTCTACCCACACCCCCCCACACCCAGCACCCCCCCAACACACACACACACACACACACACACACACACACACACACACACACGTGCATGCGCGCACTCCCAAGGACTTTTCCTGGAGCTGAGCACATTGCTGGTGGACCTCCTGGAGGAGGAGCCTGCCTGTCCCCGAGGCCTGGAGGGTCAGTAGGTTACATTCCGATGTCCAATCTGGCTTATCAGGCTCTTATCTCCTCCCTGGTGGTTCCTTTCGGAAGACCCTTCTGAAGCTACACACTTCAGGCCCCAGCACCTGAGGCTACAGTGACGAGGCAGATTTATTTCTCTCAAGAAGCCCAAAGAGCCAGGTGCAGTAGTGCTGCCTGCAATCCCAGCTACTGAGGAGGCTGAGGCAGGAGAATAGCAATTTCAAACCCAGTCAGGGCAATTTAGCAAGAGTCTATTTCGATTATACTACAAGTGTCTAGATTATTTGATTCCAGTTAAGACTTAAAAGATACAATTTTGTAATCTATTTAGAATCTCGGGATATAAATACCATGTTACTTGCTAAATTGTGTCTTCTAAAAATGGTTAAACCCCTAGAAAGAGTTTGTTATTCCCTAAATCTGGACTGTTAACTGGCAAAGCTGAAGTCTAAGAGTACTTAAGGGAAAATAAATTTAAAATTCTAGCCTAAAAGCTAAAGAAAGAAATAAAAGGGCTGGATATATGGCTTTGTGCAAATGTCCTGGGTTCAATCCCCAGTACCACAAATGATAAAATAATGAAATAAAATATAATATCACAGTTTTGGGTATGGAATTACATACCTGTTGTTCCAGAGGCTGAGGCAGGAGGGTTGCAAATTGAGCCCGCCCTGGACAACTTTGGTGTTTCACAAAATTTTTAAAGGCCTTGGGGCCAGGGATTTAGCTCAGTGGCATAAGCACCTGCCTGGCAAGCACGAGGTCGTGAGTTTGACCACCGGTGACCCCCGCAAAAAATCCAACAAAGGCCTGGAAGACATAGCTCAGCAGTAGAACACTTGCCTAGAGTGAGCAGCACTCCCTCGTATCCTGAAGAGTGATTTATAAAGCGAGTGCTCTTTCCCAGGAAGCTATTCTGTACCCTCCCCTGCAGTTAGGGTCTGGGGCCACCTCCAAGAAGCCCCTCATATTGGCCTGGCCTGAGCATCCAGGAATATGGACGCTTTGGGCAGCTGCGGGAAGCTGCCTCTGTTACCACCACTGCCCTTTGATGTCCACTCACGGTCCCTGGGGCTCTTCAGAGCTGGGGGCAGGAGGACGAGTGTCACACTCCAGACAGAAGCCTGCCCCTGGGCAGGTGATGCGGGCGCAGATAGTCAGTCAGCTTGCTCAGCAGGAAGCACACAGGACACAGGGCTCTCAGCCTTGTTCTAGAAAACCTGAATCCATAACTCACACCTCCACTGCTCTGCTCCTTTCTGCTCAGGCAACCCTCCCCCCCCACCCACGGTGTCCCGCTGAAATATGCTGCTGCTGCAAGGCCCAGGCACATGGTTGCCATTTGCAGATGGGGAAACTGAGGCTGGGTGAGGCGGCAGGATTTAGCCAGTGTCCAACAGCAGGCAGGAAGTGGCAGAATCTGGCCTAGCAAACCCACACGTCATACAAAACTTGTAGGACCCGAGCCCTGCTGTCCCCATTGCTGCTGCTACTACAGACTCGGCTGCTTTCCAGCCCTGGTGGCCAGCTGTGCCTTCTTCTATTCTTGACTGTCTTACATGGGAACCAGTCCCTGCAGCCTCCCCTGTGTGGGACAGATAGCATCAGCTTCCAGGCACTGAGCACTGGCCCTGAGGGGTCTCCACGTGCAGGCCCGGGTCAGGGCGGGTGTGAGAGGCTCTGGCCTTCAGACCTTTGCAGCATTTCCTGCAGGGACAGTAGAATGACGCGCTCTCCTTTTCTGTGCAGGCTGTAAATCACCTCAGCAGAGCAGCAGGGGAGACTCGGCAGGCACAGCGGTTTCCTCACCTGTCACGGGTGTTTACAGATGAGGAAACCACAGTCCCTGCAGTCAAGTGCCTGGCTGGCCCAGTGACTCCTCTGTGTTCCTCAGGACAGAGGTGGCCCCCAGTTGGCACTGTTGGGGGCTTCCAACCAACACTGAGGAGGTTGCCTTTGGGACTGTGGCCCCTGCCTCAGACTCAGAGCTGAACTCCCCAACTTCACCACTGGCAGCCTCAACTTACTCCTCTCTACCTGCCTGAGCACCCCTCCCTGGACCACTGCCTGACTCTCTTCTCCCAGACAGTGTCCCCAAGGTTTGCAAAGCATCCTCAGGAGCCCACAGCATACATCCCTCTGAGCCCTAGAGAGTATTCCTGTCTCCCCACCCCATGCCATATCCCGTCAGGATCCCCCGGGGCTCTCTCACTGCACCCCTCCTCCCAACTCAAGCAAATTCACAAATTAAGGTGTCTCAGGCAGAATAGAGAACAGGCAAGCAGCAGAGCCAGAGTGCCTGATAGTCCTGGCTCTCTGTGAGGCTGAGGCAGGAGGATCATAAGTTTATATCCGGTCTGGACAATTTAGCAATACCCTATTTCCAAAAAAAGGGGGGCACTGCAGTGGGGATATAGCTTAGTGGTAGAGTGCCACTGGGTTCACTTCCCCTCAGAAAACAATATCCAAGGTCCACACTGGTTTTAATTGAAAATACTCGTTATTTGCATCTCTTTTGCATACATTTGCATGGGCCGCTTCTGAAGCTTTCTAGTTCCCACAGAGCACTGAGAAATAACGGATCTGTGGGCCCCAGGGGACCCACAGGCCCAGTGAGGTCTCCACAGGCCTTGCCGGGTTGCAGGAACCTGGCCTGCAGCGCGGGGGATCAGGGAGGGGACAGCGCATCGGGTTCGTTTTGGGAGAGCTGGCTGGGAGCTTGGACTGGAGGACCCTGGTGGGCTGTGCCACCCTTCCAGTGGCATGGAGCCCGGCGCTGTGCACCCCTCAACTATAGGCCGCAGCCTGGTCAGCCTTGGGGGTTACCCAAGACCCAGGGCATGGTGAGGTACAGCTCCTGGGGCTGAGAAGGAAAGGCAGTTGAGGTGACAGAGGATGGACTCCAGGACACCGAGACACTGAGGCAGGGCCCTGAGACCCACATTTGGATTCTTGACTTATTCACCACAGATCCCAAGACAGGATTCAAGGTAGCCGGGGTTCTGGCCTGGCTCCATATCCCTTGGTAGGTGACTCGTGCCAGCCTCCGTCCTTTGGCTGCTATAAGGGGGGCACTGATGACTCGCATGGCCCCCCAAGGCCTGACATCATGTGCTACCATAGTCCAGCCCCCCCTGCTTCCCTGGGGCTCAAGAGTTTTTCTGTCTCCACCTTTAGCATCAGGTTCAAATTCAAGCATTCAGGAACCTCTGGACGTGGTATCAGCCTCACCCTCTGGCTGTGATAGTCCAGTGGGGCCGGCTCTGCTCTGTGCACCACCCCCTGCCCCGGCAGGGCCCCAGGCTTAGCTGGCTTGCTCTAATGTTCTGTGGGTGCCATCCTGAAATTTGTCTATTTTTATTTATCTATTTGTTCATGCTTCACAGTGCTCAGGATGGAACCCAGGGTCTTGCTTGTACTAGGCAAGTGCTGTACCACGGAGTGACACCCCAGTCCTCCCCTCCCCGCTTTCTGTGGAACCCATGGGGAAGAGCAGAGAAGAGCAGAGAGCCTCCACAGGTCACAGGCGCGGCTGGGTCACCTGGACAGGGGCGCAGGACCTGCCAGGGGTGCGGGAAGAGAGGGTGCCATCGTGGGAGGCCTGGTGTCTGTTCCTTGGGAGAAGGAGCCCTAACCTGGTGAGGGGGGCAGGTCTGTGCCTGGACTCCGTGGGGAGGGGCCTTTACACTTGGGTCTCGGTGTCCTCCTCCTCCTCCTCCTCCGGACCCTGGCTGGGCACAGAGGCAGGAGAGGTGTGGTTGTCCTGGGGCTGGAGAAGCAGAAACTGGGTCTCTTTCTGCCCTAACCCCACTCTGCAGAGCTCTGGCTTCAAAGCCTCCCTTCTGCGCCCCAAGAGGAGCTTCTCCCCTCCCACCCTGCTGGGGAGACCCTGGAAGGGCCTTTTCTGCCTGCGAATAGCCTCTTCCTGCTGGACTGGTGGGCCCCCTCCCCTCAGAGCTCCTGCCCTCCCCCCTGGCCCCGGGGCCAGGTGTTTCACCCCCCCATGGGCAGGCTCTAGACACCACGGCCGCCTTGACCTCAGCTCTGCTCACCTGCAGGCCTGGCTACACGGCTACACGGTGGCGGAGAAGCCAGATCTACCAGTGTGAACCACAGGCCCCGGGGCCGACACCCCAGATCCCAGGTGCCTCCCAGCCGGCCTCTGGTTTCTCCCAGGACCTCCTTTAACCGCAGCCTGGCCCACGTTAGGTCGGGGACAGTGTCTTCTTGCCTCTGCCACTGGAACGCCCCTCCCAGCTTTCTTTGCCTGACTCCACTCATCCTTGAAAACCTAACTCAAGCGTGTGTTTTCCAAGTTGGGTGTGCTGATGCACAACTATATTTTCAGTACTCTGGGAGGCTGAGGCAGGAGGATCACAAACTTGAGCCCAGCCTGGGCAATTTAATAAGACCTTGTCTAAAAAAAAAAAAATTTTTTTTTTTTTTAAATTTTAAAAAGGGCTTGGAATGTAGCTCAGTTTGAAGGCCTCAGGGTCAGTTCCCTGTACTGGGGTGGGGAGGGTGACTGTCTTTCGTCGTCTCAGGCCTTCTGGTGGCAGACAGCACTGTCATGTGCCCATCAGGACCCTGCCAGGTCTGGAGCTGGGGACAGGGGCAGAGGGGCTGGGGCTGGGGCAGGGACGTGGCCGAAGTGTGTGCTTGCACCCTGTCTGCTGGGCCGCAGGTGCTGCCACTTATGAACCTGTGTGCCCGTGGCGCTGGGGCTCAGTGAGACAAGGGCCTTGGCTGGGAAGGGAGCCTGCCTGGGTGCCAGCGTGACCTGTGCAGCTCAGCTGTGTGGCAGATAGGTCCTGCCCGGGGGCCTCAAAGGCCGGGCGTTGAGTCTGCAAGCACCTGGGATCACAGCCAGGCCATCCAAGCCATCCCAGCCTCCTGTCCCCAGGCTGGCTGTCCCCGACCCACCACTCCCTCCCACCACAACTCCAGCTCAGCTGCAGAAACGGTCAAACGTCTCTCTGGAACCCAAACAGGAAGCTGGGGAGTTGGGGGCCAACGGCTAGGGCTCGCGGAGCCTCCTCCAGGAAACTGTGGGAGCTGGCAGGGGTGGAGGGAGCCGCTGCCCTGTGCCCGTGCCGGGAGCCCACCAGCTCCCCCAGTCTCCCGAGGAAATGCACAGCCCCGAGGCAGGAACCAGACTGGAACCCGGGGAAAGGGTCCTGTTAGGAGGGACTCCTAGACCTTAGTTTTTACAGTTTTAGGGTCACAACAGCATTGAGCCAAAAAAACAGAGCACTCCTATGCCCGGGCCTCCCCTCATTAACGCGCCCCCATGGACCGGTTCAGCAGCACAACGAGGACTCTAACAACCCACGTCAGCTCACCCTCTGTCCCGAAGCCCACCAGGGCGCTCTCTTGTGTCACATGGCCCATGAGTTTGGACACATGCACAGTGACACGTAGACACATTTATACTGGCCATGCAGGTTGGTTCCACCACCTGAAAGTTCTCTGTGCTCGTCCATCCCTCCTTCCCCACCTGTCCCTGTCACTTTGGAGTGGCTCTTTTCCCACGGCCCTGCCTTTTTCAGCATGTCCCTGGCCCACGGTATTCAGCGCTTCTGGACTGGCTTCTTCCGTGTGTACCATGCTTGGGAGTGGGTGCTGGGCCTTTGGACTCAGCTGCTTCCCCAGCTCTGCCCCCCGCCCCCATCTTTTTTTTTTTTTTTTTGAGTGAGGGTCTCACTATGCAGTCCAGGCTGGCTTTGAACTCACTGTGTAGCCCAGGCAGGCTTCAAACGCATGGCGACCCTCTTGCCTCAGCGTCCCGAGTGCTGGCATGATAGATGTGCACTAACCCTTCTGTTCTTACTTTTCATTTGAGGCAGGTTTTCACTTCAGTCCCTAAGTTGCCCAGGCTGGGCTGAACCTGAAATGTTCCTGCTTCAAGGGAACAAGGTCTGCAGGTTCACCAGCCCGGCCGGAAGGGGACCTGGAGCCTCGGCCTCCCTCCACACAGCCCAGCGCAAGCGCACTCTTGGGAGGCCAGTTTACAGGGAGGAGCCCAGGCGCTAGGAAAGGCCCCCACTACTCAGCAGCCGTGTGCCTCAGTCCTTTAACCTGTGCCCCACAGGCTGGTGACCACTTCGGCTCAGGTGCCGTCTCTCAAGCAGCACGCGTTGGGTGCCACTGGGCTCCATGAGGCAAGGGAACAAAGACACCAAGGCCACCTCGGTGGATGGACAGAATGCTTCCTCCCCGCCCCACCCCATTTGCCCAGAGCCCCAGGGCCTGCCTGGAGCTCCCTCGCTGGCTCTCTGTCCCTCAGCTGGGACCCAGCTGTCTGCTGAGTGACTGTCACTTTCTAACTTTCTGTTCTTCACTCTCAGCTGCTCCCTGGTCTGGGTTTCTGTGTTGGCGAAGAGCGTTTCCTCTCTCTGTCGCTCTGCGCACCAGAAATGCCGCCTGCTCCATGACAACTTCTCCAAAGCACTCTCAAGGAGAACCCCAAGGTCAAGGGGACCTCAAACCTTCACCCCAGGGTGCAGCCTCTCTGGGTCCTCTGGCCCAGGCCTGGTTGGAGGTGAACTTGGAGCAAAAGGCCCTCACGCTCCAAAGAAGGCTTAGGCCTCCGCCACTGTCCTTGGGAAAAGCAGGTGGGTGACAGGACCCCTGCCCCACAGCTGGCCCACTGGGCGTAACTTGTCCCCTGGGCTTGGCCTGTGCCGAGAGTCGGGGGGAGAGCTGGGGCTGGGCACCATCTGCATGGTGCAAAGGGGGCTGTGCAGCAGGCAGGTGTCACTCCAGGCGCCCTGCTGCGCATGGGCACCAAGCAGACAAGGGCAGGGGAGAGCACTGGTGGCAGGGAGTGACAGGTGGAGGGAGGACACCTGGCAGGAGTGTGCGGCTGGAAGGGCCAATACAGTCACCCCTTCGAGGATCTGATAAGCACCTACTGTGTGCCAGGCTCTGTTCGAAGCACTTCAGGGCAAGGGTGCAGCTCAGGGGGAGGTAGGTGCTTGCCGGACTTGTGCACAGTGCTGGCTCAATCCGCAGCATCACCCAAGCGTACAAAAGTGAAACGGATCTGACCCCCCATCCCTGGAGGTGGCACTTTAGTGGGAGACAGGGACAATAAAGACAAATACGTCCACTCTGCTGTGTGTCAGATAGTGACGGTGCTGCAGGAGCAAAGTGAGGGAAGGAGGGGTGGGGGTGTCGCAGATGCTGGGACTCGAGCACCAGGCGGGGTGAGATGGGAGAATCGGGGTGTGGGCGATTCTCCACGGCCCCGTGCAGGGAAGCGGCGGGGGGGGGGGGTGTTGGGCACAGGCTGCCCAGGGCCTACCCCGCAGGGCCTGGGGCTGGGCTGAATTGGGGAGCAAAATGGGGCCGCCCCCCCACACACACACCGGCTGCCAGAGGAAACCAGCACGGAAGGCACAAACTCGCTGTCGCATGCTGTAAGCCAGTACCACACAGTGTGGTCTCTCTGCAGCACAAGGTCGATCTGATGCCACCTCTTCCTCTTCCCGGAAGCCCTCTGCATGAACCCTTTCTTCATGGGGCCAGAGGTGAGGGCGCATTTCTGTGTTTTGTGTGGTAGTGGGGAGCAGACACAGGGCCTTCACACTGAGCACATTTTTAGCTTTTCTTCAGAGAAAGTCTTGCTAAATTGCCCAAAATGGGCTCCAGCTCAGAATCCTCCTGCCTCAGCCTTCCAGACTGCAGGGATTACAGGTGTGCGCCAACACACCCGGCCCAGGGAAAGTTGTTTAAAATCTAAAAAAATACTCCTTTCTGATTGACTCTACCCCCTCTACCCACGCTTACCTGGAGAAAAATGCCAGCCCGCTGAGTCGGTGGTTGGGGGCGAAGAACTCGCCATTTGCAGTTGTAGCCCAGGCCTGCAGGGTCTTAGGAAAGCCATTTCTCTGGGCCTCAGTTTCCCCCCATGGAAAGTGGGGTGTGTGCCTCAGCCAGGCCCTGAAAGGGGATATGGACAGCTGAGCACACTGCACCAGGACAGCACCCGTGCTTTCCTACCCATGTGCACGACACCGCGGCTGCCCCCACTGAGCACCCAAGGGACGGGGCACACAGGGCTCTGTGGATGACGTGAAGTCTTACGGAGCCTGCTCCTCACACAACACTCTATTTTTTGTTTTTTGTCTTTTTGAGACAGGGTCTCGCTGTGCAGTTCAGGCTGGCCTTGAGCTCACATTGTAGCCCAGGCTGGTCTTGAACTCACAATGACCCTCCTGCCTCAGCCTCCCAAGTGCTGGGATTACAGGCGTGTGCCGCCACGCCCAGCCCTATAGCACTCTGTTGTTTAGTTTTAGAAATGCTGAGGATGGAAACCAGGGCTTTCTGCTTTCCAGGGTGTGAGGTGCCGTCTACTGCCGAGCTGCATCCCAATCCTCCTTGCCTTTGTTCTGAGTGAGCGAGTCCCTCATTTCTGCTCAGCCAGTTAGCCAGTCAACTAGCAGCTAAACAGCTAAAAGGCACCAATCACCTGCCACCCCATGGGAAGCTGACACCCTTGAGTATTCTGTGGCCTGTGTTGGGGGCGGTGGGGCTGAGGGTGGAAGAGGTTGTGAGGGAACATGGGACACAGCTGGAGCCCTGTGACCATGTGTAGTGGTGATGAGCAGCCAGAGTCCTGCGAGGATGACTGCCATGCTGGGGACCCCGGGGGAGGGGTTTGGCATTATTATTAAGAGGAACAGCGGGAGGGCAGAGGACAGTTGCGCTTGGCAGGATGTCCAGCTGTGTGTCCAGAGGCACCCAGGAGTTCAGAACCTGGAAGTGGGGAGCTCAGGTCCCGGCACAAGGGCTGAGATGCGAGGACCTGCGTGGACAGGTGCAGGGACACGGTGTGCCCTTTCAAGAGAGGGACAGAGAAAGCTGGGCCTGAGGCCACTGCACAGGTGTGAAAGGGCCAGCTATGAGGGTCACACTGATGAGTACAGGCACGAGGCAGAGACCTTAGGAGCCGGAACCCCCCAAGATTTAAAAGAGGAAGGCGGCCTGCAGGATTTCAGAAAGATGCCTGGCCCTCAGCACACCAGGGAAGCCGGGGCAGAACTGACGAGATCTTCCTTCTGGTCCTAGGGCTTGGGCCGGAGTCAGGTACTGAAGACAGCTGGGCATGTTGGCATTCATCTGAAAACCTAGCGTTGGGAGGCTGAGGCAGGAGAGTTTTGAATTCAGAACCAGCTTGGGCAGTTTAGCAAGATTGTATCTCAAACTAAACCAAAAACAAACAAACAAACACCAAACAAAGACAGCAGGCTGTGGACACTGTCCTCCTTTGGAGCTCTTGTGACCCTGGCCATAGTCATAGCACCCTGTCATCCCTACCCCCCAGGCAGAGGGAACAGAGGACTAGAAAACCTGGCTGTCCAGGGCCTGCTCAAGGCACAGAGTGTGTTTACAGGCTCCCGCCTGCCTTTCCCTGCCGGTGGCTGGGCCTCAGCAGTGGCGGTTACACCACTGTGGTTTGTTGGCCCCAGGGAGTGCCTGCGTTACATAACGCCTGACACAACCGCCCTCACAGACACGCGTGCACAGTCACACCCATCCGCGATGACACACTCACATGGCGGTGCCTACGTGGGTTCCCACACACATATACGTGGTGCGGTCAAAATATATGGTGAATGTGGTAAAAGACATTTGTCATTAACTTTCCTCAAAATATTCCCCTCACTTGGAGTACAGGGACCCCATGGTTCCTGCCGTGCTCCGAGGCAGCCCTGCAGGTCTTCCTTCTGGAGTGTCTACCCGCACTGGTGTGGCTGCTGCCGGGTTCTGAATGGATTCAGAGAAAGGACCTTTCATGGCCATTCGACGTCAGGGAGGAGCCAGAGACCGCACACTTGCAGATGTGGTGAATAAAGTGCGTAAGGACACGCTGTCACGTTTTTATTTGACAGAAATGTAGTGTTTGATCAGTGCAGGATGATAAGAAATAAGGGAAATGTTTACAGTTTTGAAAGCTAGAAAACACTACAAAGCTGGGCGTGGTGGCTCACGCCTGTAATCCCAGCACTGAGGAGGCCGAGGCAGGAGGTTCGCCATGAGTTTGAGGCCAGCCTGGGTGACATAGTGAGTTCAAGGCCAGCCTGGGCTACACAGCAAGATGCTGTCTCAAAAAACCAAAAAAAAAAAAAAAATTATTATGGGAAGAGACTCTATGCTATTAATCCCCTTTAAATTACCCAAAACATCCCCTCCACTCTAACAGCAGGTCACTAGCTTTTAAAGGCATGTCCCCTGCGCCACCCTGAGAAGCTGGCAGCACTATTCCTAGGAAGCCCCAAGGTGCGAAGTCCCTGGTTCAATCTCTAGTCCAGAAAAAAAGAGAGAGAGAGCAAGAGACAGACTGAGACATATAATAAGGAGAAAGCTGCGGACAGAGGCACAGTGTGACCTCAGCTCAGTTTAGGATGTGTGTGTATAAACAGAGCCATGTAATCAGGTCTCCGGAACACCTCCACCGCACGGCTACCAAATGGGCATCTTTGGGAAGTGGGACTGAGACGATCCTGCAGAGGGTCTGCAGGAGACCTGTCTGACTGCACCTGCTGGAATTCCGTGTCCACCTCTGGTCATTCACAAGGAGCAGGCCCGAGTCTGGAGAACGGGGGACATCAGCGAGGGGCTGAAGGCTGGGAGGTGAGGGAGGGCCACGGTGCTCTGCAGGCAAAGGCCCTGGCCCGCGACAGTGGAAAGAACCAAGGAACCATGGATAGGGGAGGGGACTTGCACATTGCCTGAGCCTTGACAGGCCGCCGGACCGGCCTAGAGTTGAGCCAGGCAGGTGACAGAGGCCTGCCTGACGTCCTAGGGGCTTGACCTCCTGAGGGTTTTGGAAGCTGGATTCGGAAGACCAGCTGGGACTCCCGGTTCTCCAGGTGTGCTCACCAGGTGAGAAAGGGGGTCCTAAACTACTGGGGTGGAAGAGACAGAGAGGGAGGGGACAGAGAGCG
>PVLA01004929.1:0-160906 GCA_004027455.1 Hydrochoerus hydrochaeris
AAGAGAGAAGCAATTCTTCAGATAAGGCAAGTCACACAGAGGCAGTGTCAGATTTATATATTTTTCACTGTATTCTCAGCTCATAAAATCATAAGTGCATTTTAATAGTCCTTATGGTGATGCAGGTGTGGTATAACAGAATTCAAAATAAAACGTGCCTTTAATTAAAGTTGTTCACTAACCAAAACCTCCTCCCACATGGTGGAGGTTTTTATCTGCATTGAGGAGGTAACACAAACTTCTTCAACCACAAAGTGTTCAAAAGTAACATCAAAAAGTAGGCACAGATTGGATGTGGTGCATGCCTATAATCCTAGCACTCTGGAAACTGAGGCAGGAGGAACATAGGTTTAAGCCTAGTTGGGGCAATGTAGCAAGACTATGTCTCAAAATAGAAATAAAAATAAAAAGGGGTCTTAGGGTGTAGCTCAGTGACAAGGTCCTGGATTCAGTTCTCAGTACCACACACATATACACACACAGTAGTCATAAGTAGTACAACAGACTTTTTTGTTTTTGGTACCAGGAATTAAACTCAGGACCTTCCACTTGCCGGACAGGCACTTACACCACTGAACTATATCCCCAGCCCAGTACAACAGACTTAGCCTTTTTAGAAGTAGATTTATTCACATAGGGCAAAGTTTGTCTAAGTAAAAATGAGCTACAGCCAGACATGGTGGCACATGCCTATAATCCCAGCACTCGGGAGGCTAAGGCAGGATGACCACTATGAGTTCAAGGCCAGCCTGGGCTACAAAGTGAGTGTGAGACCAGCCTCAACTGCATAGTGAAACTATGTTTTTAAAAAGACAAAAAAAAAAAAAAAAGTGAGCTATAATGTGAAAGAGTTTTATGTTACTACAATTAAGCTGCAATTCTGGTCCAATACAGTGTTTTTAAATTATGTACTGCAGAGCCCTAAGAAGTCTATAACCCTTCCCACAAGGTCCTAAGTGGGGAGAAAGCAGGACACAGAAGGAACAAGAGTGTAGAATGTAGCCTGTGCTTCTACTTTAACTAAAATAACAGGCTTCACATATTTTAAATGCTAAGATTCCATGATTTTTCTTTTGGAGGAAAATAAGGGTTTGGCTTCCTAAAAAGATGGAGAGCAATTTTCAGTAAATATTTCAATATTTTCTTAAAATTCTTAAACAGTTTGTTTAAGGCTCAAAATACAGAGTCTATGATGCTTTACAATCTTAAACTATCTATCTATCCCTCCCCAAAATATGATTTTCCATTGCAAAGATAGTATGATACCCATGTAGTCTTCTAGGTAGACACAGTTAGAAAGCAAGCCAAAAAAGAAAGAAAAATTAGCAAATTTTTCTAGGATTTAACCACACTGTCTTCATCTACTTAAAGAAAAAAAAGGATATACCTTTTTATAATTCATGGTTACAATCATTAGCAAATATACATAAGGTAAAGATTTTTGTTTTTGTTTGTTGTCTTTTTTTTTTTCCCTACCAGCACTTCTCTCCTTTCTCTGACAGAATGTTTCTTTTGAATTAAGGTCCAGTTATGATTCCAACACAGCTGGCCCCGCCTCATTTGTCCTACCTTTATAAGGCAAAACCTGTGACCTCTGACAATTTGAGGATTTCAACCTACTAGTCACTGGGGTTACACAGCAATGAGTATAAAGCAGACAGTGAACAGGACTCTTGTCTACAACAGATGTACGGATGGGATTGGGAGTTAACTCAGTCAAAGTTGCCAAAATTCTAGGTTCAGTCTTCACTAAAAAATTTTAAAAACCATAAAAAAGAAAATAAAATCAGAGATATAAGATCTTGGAGCAGAGTTGGCTTCTCTCCCTGTGTGACTAGAAGCAGCAAGATTCAACTAAATAATCCTGAAGCTGAGGAGGCAAGGTAGCTGTATTTCCTGCCACACACATGCAGCATAACCGGAACCATAAAAAGATAGAGCATAGAACTGGAGAGGGAGCTAGAAGCCAAGATGAAGGTTAAGCATCTGAAATCAACAGTGCCTGAATCTGGATTCATGTCCCTTCTAGACTTTTCAATTATGGGAGCAATGGGAGCTAAAACCACTTTTCTTCTGGAGGGAAGGAGTACTTAAGTTAATATGGAAGTTTCCATCACTGCAGAAAAGAAAAAAAAAGCCTTAATAATACAGGAGAAAAATCAAAGGAGATCTTCTAACGTGTCTTTGTGTCTCCATAATTCTCAATATTCACACTTACTTTGAGGAAACAGTCATTTGATGCAGTGGCTAAGAGAAGATCTTGACTGCTGTTGGTGAAACAGCAGCAACTGACTTGCTCTGTGTGTTCATCATAGATATGTACAAGTTTCCCAGTCATGGAATTCCAAATCTAAAGAGAGTAAAAACAAAATCACAAATACCCATTATTTCAGGAATGATGCGAATGAACATCCCTCTTTCTCTAGGGTACAATAATATTTTGCCTAAATGTTTTTAAAACACTATTTGTAAGTCTTCACAAGTTTGCCTACGGTACGAAGGGAATCCTTTGAAAAGGAAAGATTCCCTATAGCCATCTGGATGACAGCAGCAGAGAACAGCTGAAAAAGGACACACATGAAGGACCACATCCAAGACCAGCCTTTGCCACTTAGGATTTGTGCACCCCCATCAAGCC
The DNA here is from genome assembly GCA_004027455.1 of Hydrochoerus hydrochaeris. Lineage (NCBI taxonomy): Eukaryota > Metazoa > Chordata > Mammalia > Rodentia > Hydrochaeridae > Hydrochoerus > Hydrochoerus hydrochaeris. The sequence goes on from PVLA01004929.1 coordinate 2,639, forward strand.
CCTGCAAGGCCTGCATCCCAGGTCCCTCTGCTGTAAAATGGACAAAATGCCACACATCAAAGAGATAACAGTGTTAAGTACAGGCGCCATGTAAAGAAATGCAAAGGCCTGGGAGTGTAGCAGCACTGTCTAGCATACAGGAGGCCCTGGGCTTGATCCACAGCCCAACAACAATAATAATAGTAATGGCAATAATAATAGATTGCACAATGAAAATAAGCAATATAAGGAAGTGTGTAGTATAAGGCCTGTCACAGTAAAAAGTAACTTTCATTATAGTTAGTCTGTAAGACAACTAAGCTGCCTATTCCATGTAACAACCAACAAACACAATAAATTACCTAATGCATATTTAGCAGGACTTTTATTCTTCAGAGGTGCTGGTGCTCCCTGCCTGGATATCTCCCTATATCTTCCCAAGCAATTACTAGAATCCCCAGCAATCCAAACAGTTTATCTAGTTTTGAAGCTCTTTAATGAATATTTCTGTCTCTTATTTTGCATTTTTGAGTTCTGAGAAAACAGACACTTATACTGCATGTGCTCTTCATTTCAGAACTGTCCAGTGTAGCTGATTCCAAGTCGGATTCAGTAGAAGCTATGGAGTAAATTACCTGTTGGCTATAAAGCCCCTGAGTTACTCTCAAAAAGAGTTTTTGCCACATCTCAGTTTTAGTGTGGACATTCCCTGTTCCTCTGTAAATGTGACAACTCCAGGAAATCTCAAGTCAACTTTTCTTGCCCATTCTGCTTTGCTAGATTCAATATTCCACAAGTCCTTTAAAAAAGCCTCATGTGAGGTTTGCTCTCAGTTATCATGACTAAACAAGTCCTAAATCGTCAGTGTTTCTTAAGTTCCACATTGGTTTTTCTTTAATTCCATAAATGCTTCAGCTAAAAGCTAAATTTAAGATACAGAAAGAATAACAAGATAAAAATTACCTTCTTCACTTTTTCCTGTTTACTTTTTAGGCTAGTAACCTATTAGTTTGTTCATCCATCTGGTTTCACACTGAATATATAAACTGGTTCATAAAGGTTAAAAAAACGGGTTACATTTCACAAATTAGTTTACAAACATTATCTGCTCTCAAACAATAATTTTGTGCATTTCTTCCAATCACAATGCAAAGATGTCTAATGATATTTAACTCACAGATCTGTCTACTAACAGTAGGCAGATTCATTAATCTGTAATTACTTTTCCCCACTGCCTGGTAAAGACCTCAGGTTGATCAACCTAAAGATTTTCGCTGGTGCTTAAAAACAAAGAACTTTTAGACAGTATTAATTTACAGTGCATCAAGTTAGCAGATGCACAAGCATGGGTTCTTTTAACCCTACTATGGTCCCTCTGATACAAAAAAAGAAAGTGAATTCTATAGTGATTATAACTCAAGAAGAAAATACTTTCCTACCTTCACTTTTTTATCCACTGAGCAGGTTGCTATAAATTTGTCATCTGTGGAGAACGCACAGCAAAGTACTTCATCATCATGAGCCTTGATTTCTAGAAGTTTCTCTCCTGTTTCAGCTTTGAACACCTGCATAGGCAACAATAAAATATTTTCCTATAAACCCCTTAACTAAAGGTCATAACTAAATAACAATCTTTCTTTAAAGGATCTTAAATGAAAAATTGAAGCCAGGCATGGTGGCTCACGCCTGTAATCCCAGCACTCAGGAGGCTGAGGCAGAAGGATCGTTGCAAATTCGAGACCAGCCTAGGCTACAAAGTGAGCTCAAGGCCAGCCTGAACTGCAGAGAGACCCTGTCTCAAAAAAGACAAAAAAAAAAAAAAAAAGAAGATATTTATAATTTTTATTTTATAAAACAGAAATGCACTTTAGCAAAATCACTCCTAAAATCAGAAATTCTACCAGAATTGCTAAGTCATAACATACAGAGCTATCCTTTGTTAAAGGAGTAAACAGTAGTATATACCAGTGGCAGAATATAGCCTGAACTTATTGAGACTATCTTGGCAAATTTACCAGTGGCAGAATATAGCTTGAATTTATTGAGACTATCTTGGCAAATTCCTAATAATCAACTAAAAACCATTTCATTCAATGTGCTTTCTTTCTGGAGCTTTTTTTCAAAAGCTGAAATCATTAAAATTCATAATTAGGTCCCATAGAAGTAAGGTATGCAGTCACAATCTTGGAAATACTAAAATTATACTAAATATAAAAGTTTTAACTCATTTGATCTGATTTCCTTCACAACCAACAGGAAAACCAGGTGTGACGGTACATGACTATAATTCCAGCTACTTGGGAGGTTAAAGCTGGAGGATGAGAAATTTCAGGCCAGACTTGGCAAGTAAGAGTCTGTCTCAAAATAAAAACATTTTTTAAAAAGTTTCTTTAAAAAGGTTGAGATGGGAGGTAGAGGCAGAAAGACTCCAAATTCAAGCCCAGTTTAGGCAATTTAGCAATTTAACAAGACTCTTCCACAAGATTTTTAATTATTTTTTTTTATTTAAAGAGAAAAAAAAAACAGGAAAAAGGTAGAAATATTACAGAATTTCAAGAAAAGAAGATAAATAGTAAGAAATCACTAGTTGTTAAATTACATATTGTTCTTTTAGAAATAGTTATTCACGTTACAAAATTAAAGCACACAAAGTGGACACTCAAGCAGTGAGAGTGCAAACAGATCTGTTCAAGAATCCAACAAGAACCTAGAAATATGGTTATCAATCCCACACACCTAAACATACATGCAGCTATATCTTTTATAGCGCTTCCTATTTCCTCTTTTTTTACAACAGCAATTATACATTTTTAAAATTTTATTTAAAGAGAAGAAAAAAGAGCAAAACAGAAAAAAGGGTAGCAACAATACAGAATTCTAAAAGAAAGAAAGAAAAAGGAAAACGAGAAAAAGCCCCACTAAGAAATCAGTAATTTATAAATTACATACTGTCATCCTGGATGTAGTTGTTCAAGTTACAAAGTTAAAGGGTACATAGTAAATATTCAAACAGTCAGACTACAAACAGTTCTGCTCAAAGATCCAACAAAGATTCAGCAATATGGTCTTCTATTTTACACACTCAAACATACATGCAGTTATACCCCTTAGACCTCAAGATTTTTTAAATTGTTATAAGAGCTAGGAATGGGGCTAGAAACATAGCTCAGGGGCATAAGCACCTGCATGGCAAGGGCAAGGTCCTGAGTTTGATTCCTGGTACAAAAAAAAAAAGAGCTAGGGATGTGGTAGAGCCCTGGCCTTGTGGATACAAGGCCCTGGGCTCAGTCTTCAGTACTGCAAAGGGAAAAACAAAGAAACAACTATAAAACAAAATTTTTTAAAAAGCACTCATTCATTTTCTGAAAGCAAAGGAGAACTTATAAGAAATTACTTAAAGCATCTTTGAAAATAACCTTGTCCAACCTGAAATAACCTGAAATATGTATCTAAGCCTTTGATAAATTATTTTACTTAACCACTGTTTTTCCATCACAGTGCCATCCAGTGTGCTATGACATCCTTCTGTCTTTTATTTCATTATTATCCTTAGCTGGCAAATGGATAGCAGATAACTGACTGGGAAAGAGAAAGGCTATCTGTCACCCAGTGAGTTCAGAATATGAAACATGTATCTTTAAAACCTCTAGAGAAAACTGCTCAACATGAAATTTTCTTCAATCTTGGAACTAATATATTCTAATCTATTGAGAATTGGATTAAAAACCTCTGAATTTTTCTTAATAGAACTGTTTTACCTGTAAAGTTTTATCAGCTCCACAAGAAGCTATTCTTTGGCCATCCTCAGAAAAGCACGCATGGTAAACAGCATCTGTATGGGGGCGGACAACCAATCGAGAGAGATTCTTGATGGTTTTTTTGTTTCTAAATGCAAAGAAAAAATGAACAGAAATCCAGTAAGTGAGAGTAAAAGAGACTACTTTCTTGCAGTAACAAACTATCATTTAACATGGTTATCTACCCCAAAATACAAAATTTTTAAATTACTAATATCCACATGTGAAAAATAAAGCTCTCAATGGCTGACGATGAAAGAATGTCACAGGCTGAAATGCAGCTGATGCAATGGGAGAAAATAAACAGCAAGGAATAGTAAAAATGACAAATTCAACAATTCACAAAGGAACCAAAACTAGACTATGTTCAGCTGACCAAACTGTAGCCGACCAGTGTGCCCCAGGTTAAGTCCCTGTTCAGGCATGAATGGTAGGAAACCAGTCTATGCACCAGTCCCAGGTTCCTTTCCCAGATATCCCATGGGAACCAGTCCACTCTGGTCTTTCCCCACCGAGGTGCTACTTGTAGAGACCTATTCCTGTTAGTTTGTCACCCTGACCTGGGGGTAAACAAGGATAACAACAGATGCAGAGTTTAGCATGCAGGCAGCCAGGGGGAGCTCACCTCTAGGGAGCAGAGGAACCCCAAGCATCTGGCTCATCCTGCTGTGATACACTCAAACACAGGCACAAGCAATTAAAGTAATGTAAGATTCATCTGCCTCGCACTATCCACTGTACATGCCCAGGTAAATAACCTGATCTCAGCTGTATTAACCTTTCCCTAGAACCGGCAATGCCATCATCCCTGTGTGTCGCCAAAGGAGCACAACTGCTGCCTCTTTCCTTTGTGCTCACAGAGGAGTGCAAGTAGGCCTCAATTCTCCTTAACTGGTTTCCCACACCAAACCAATACTAAGACTCTACTTTAGCCACTAACTCAAACAGGTGATCTATCTTCCAGAAATTTCTGCTGCATACCAAACATATGAGCCAGACCTAATGCTTAATTCCTGTGGGGAACCACCCAGACCTGAGGAAGTGACCCCACTGTCTAGCAAAAGCACACAGGTGGGATATAGTTATGTAACTATGACTCAGCACAGGTAAACATGCATGCACTGGTTATGGCACTATACAAGAATGTAAATATGTGATAACAACCTGTATAAGAATTATACAATAGATACGCAGGCAACTCTTGTGCTCTTCTCGGCTCCATTCTGCCTGCTGTTGCTGCTGATGTTGTGTATAAGTGTGTTTCTTTAACCTCAGAACCACACCTGTGAAAATTTCCCTTGGGCCCCCCAAGTAGGCTGATAATGCTATTTTTAATGACAGGGATATGTATTAAGTACTTCCTATGAATTAGGCACTGTTCTCAGCACTGTATGTATCTATATACATACACTTAAGTTTTTTAATCTTCACAGTAGTGCTGTGGAATAGGGCACCAGCTAAGAGAAGCTGAACAACTTTCCCCTAATGATATAAAACTAATTCCTGGCAGAGCTACAATTCAAGCCCAGGCAGTTTAGAGCCACTCTTCCTTTCACCTCCAGACTATTCTAAACCAAAGAATATGACTATTATGGGAGAGAAACAAACAGATAACCATAATAAAGGGTGACAAATGACATGAGTGAACAAAGAGCACGCATCCTAGAACACTGACAGACCTAACCTAGTTTCAGTAGGTTAGGAGGACTGCTTCTCTTCATGACAGTAAAACCTTCACTTTCCCTTAGTGGAAGGCAAACCTCCACTTTCAAAGAAAATGTTAGAGAATGGTTAACACTTGGAAGTAGAAAGGAGAAAGAAGGTTTCTGACTTTTCATTTTACATCTAATTTTTAAAAATCAGGATATGTGTAAAATAAAACCAACAAAAAATTAAAATTATATTGGAATTAAAACAAAACTGTTAAAAACCTTCTCAGATATTACCTTCTTCATGTAACCTCCCAAAATTCCTCACTTATCTAAAGTAAGTACTTACAGTTCTAACTCCTTTTTATATGTGCTTGTGTTGTTGTACTTATCACATTATACTGTAATTATCTGCTTAAACTTCTTTCTTCACTACTAAATTGAGAACTCCTTGGAGAAAACCTCAGCACCTACTGATAATGCTTAGCCTGTAAGAGAAACTTAAATGTTTGCTGAATTACACTGAGTCAAGGGAATCACCCATGGCAACCTGGCTTATTTGTAAAGAAGCCCAGAACAATAGAGATCATGGATACCAACCTGGAGTTCAATTTGCACATAAAGTACATATGTAAAAAGACAACCACTTCTGTTTGTATTTCCAGCTGTCGGAGCAGCAGGGCATATGGAGCAGCACATACATAAAGATAACATGCCTGGGTTTAAACCCCATTCAGATACCACAGGAGCCAAGCTCTCTATGCCTGTATATCACAGGTCATTATGAAGAGTCAATGGTATAGCATATGTGATCATTAGTAAATACTAGGTATTACTTAGGTAATAGTTTATCTTTTCCTTTTTGCTAACTGGTAAGATTAAAATAAAAGTGAACCGTTGTCTTTAAAGAACCAGTATTCAGTGGACATTTAATAAGAGCTATATGAATGGCCGGGCATAGTAAAGCACACCTGTGATCCCAGCACTCGGCAGCGGGGGGGTGGGGGGGGGGTGTTTTGAGGCAGAAGTGATTTTAAGTCAGCCTGGGCTACATAGTGAGTTCAAATCTAGCCTGGACTACAGAGCAAGACCCAGTCTTAAAACAAACAAAAAAGAAAAAAAAAACAGTTGTGTGTAGGGCAGACTACAAATTATTTTATAGGCATCACCTCACTTAAATCCTCCCAAAAGTAGAGCACACCAGTGTACACTTATAACCCTAGCACTAGAAATGCTAAGGCAAGATAGAGTTTGTGGTCAGTGTGAGCTTCACTGTTGGGCCTGGACTTCACAGTAAGTCCCTGTTCACCAACAAACAAAACAAAGCAAACTCTTGTTATCTCCATTTTACCTGAGAGAGTTATCAGTAGTTACTCAAAATCATAAACTATTAGCTTTTATCACAAAGACTCAAATGCAGGTCTAAGGCCTCAAAGCCCATACTCTTCACCACTACGCAGCACTAGGTTATAGTAAGTCAAATACTTAGTATTAATATTTAGGAGGACTTGTCAAAATGCCTTCTAATGAGGGACCTATTTCTACAGACTTGGAAGATATAATCATTGTCTCCTATGCTTACTTCTCTGGAACTTTTCACTAAGAATGCTTATTAAAAGTTCCAGCCCTTCCCAAAAGTAGTTAAATCTTCCCGGAGCGAATGTATTCACTATCTGAAAAATAATGACATAGTTAGCACTCCACTTCCTCTGGTTTCTTTCCTAACCTACTTACATCCACTCCAGGTAAAGCATTCCTTTATCGACCTCCTGCTTGGCCTGCAGCTTTGCTTGCCGATAAACTTCTGAAGTTTCTGGTTCACAGAGCCCCAGTTGTACAATATTAGGAAATGGCTGTCGTCCAAGAAGGTGTCCATTTAAAGATAAAAACTCCTGAAAATTCTCACAGACTGCGCCATCCTATGAATAAACTGAAAGCTCTTAGAAACATAACCAGACCCATGATCTGACATTCTTCTGTTTCTATGATCTTGTCACTTTAAAGACTTAAATGACTTATTCTCTATGTGAACTAAAATATAATAGCCAACCATTAGGTAACAAATATATAGCAGCTTTTTCTGACTTTTAAACATAAAGTAAAAATCTCATTATCAAACATATTTCTTAAAGCTTTTTTTAAAAACCACCAAAAACCTTACCTTCCCAACTTTCAAACTTCAACCCTACCTACATTCTCAGTAGGGTAGAAAGCAAATTAATTAGAATAATCAAAAGTGAAAATGAAGAAATTATTTCTATTCAATCCTTCTATTCTGCTCAACCCCACCATTAAACTAAAATTAGAGGTCAAATTAGACATCATTAACTTTTTATACTAACATATACCTTTTCATCCAATATATGCCTGTGTTCCACAAATTCATGAATCAAATGAGCAGGGCCTACAAGCTGTGTTTTTGCTTTAATCCAATCCAAGGAAAACATTAAAGTGCAAAGCTCCTTAAGAAAAAAAAAAAAAGTAAAATCAGCAATACCATTAAAAGACAAAGCATTGAGACAGGGATTTAGCTCAATGGAGTAAGCGCCTGCCTGGCAAGTGCAAGGTTAAGTTCAATCCCCAATACCAAAACAAACAAACAAAAAAAGACCAAAACATTTTAAGTATCACCTCACTATTACAAAACTACTTAGAGACTACTAGCATATATCTACAATTTAGGGTGACATGGACACTAGTTAAAAAGAAGATATTGGTGGTTCCAAAGAAATATAAAATGGGCTTCATCCTTCAACTCAAAACAAATTAGTCACATAAAGATTTTAAAATAAAATGTAAAACCCTAATAACTAATAAGAAATATAGATAAATCATTTTTGTTGCCCTGAAGTTAAGGAAATCTTTGTAATCAAGACATCAAAACAAAATATCCAACAAATAAAAAGGTACATTTAACCACATAAAAATTCAAATTTTCAATATAGTAGAAATAAACACAAATTTAAGACCAAAAATAAATCAGGAAAAATATTTACTTGCACTCTACATAATCAACAGGGTTTAATATTTTTTACAGAAAACTATAATAAGACAAAAAAATATCCCAACAGAAGAAAATAGGTCAAGGCAAAGGATGAAAGCCAATTTATACACACACATACACACACAGATGACAGCACCCTTCTGGAAGGTAGTGGAGCAATCTGGATTCAAACTGAAACTGTATATACCATTTGACCCAAAAATTCCACTTATAAAAATATATTCTACAAAAAGAAACCAAACAAGTATAATTAACCTATCAACCAACTGGCGAATCATACTATACTTATACAATGAAATATCATGCTGCTTTAAAAATTGTGTCACTCTATACAAACAGTGTGAAAACATGACAGCTGGTACACACCCATTTCCCAGCACTCTGAAGACTGCACACTGGAGCCTACCCTGGGCAACTGTGACTTAGCAAGACCTCATTCTAAAACAAAGCAATCAAAATCAAAGCTGGAGATGTAGCTCAGTGCAAAGGCCCTAAAGGAGGAGGAAGAAGAAGCAGGGGAGGAGGAGGAGAAGGGGAGGGAGAAAGAATAGAGGGAAGATGGAACAACATATAAAATACTATTTCTTGGGTGCACCTTGAGACCATAATTCTAAATAAAATAAACCAGACAAGTTTAAATATTGCATTATTCCTCTTATATGAGAAACTCAAAGCATAAATAAGAAGCAAAATGGAGGAAAGATTGGAAAGTAGGAAGAACATGTTCAAATAGGAAGGAGAATTCAAGAGGAGAAAAGGGATATTTAAAAAAGAGAAAGGAAAAAAATTGAAACAAACCATCTGTAAATAGGAAGGGGAAGAAGGTTTGAAGAGAGGGGAGTGGAATGGAAAAAAATTAAGATAAATCACATACAGGTACAAGTTCCCTATAATTAGTGGACCATTATGTATTGAAAATATATACTAATAAAAAAATTTTTAAAGATGCTATTTCTGTAATGATACTATTTGGTTTCAAAACAAGTTTAAGTAAGCAAAACAACATAGAAAACTATAAATAAGATCATTAGCAATGATGATCTTCATTTTCTTCCTTGTAGATGTTTTCCTATGTTTTTCTAATTATCTTTAAAATTAAAAAAAGGTCTAAAAAGAAACTGAATCCTCACACACTTATCATATATAGCAAAAGCTTCAAAAATTTGCATTGATCCAGTGATTCTAAGAATCTGTCAAGGAAACAATACAGGTACAGATATAAAGAAGAGTAAGAATGTCCATTATAGTGTCATAATGCACCAAAACTAAAAATAACCTAAATGTTCAATAGAGTTTGATTCTCAGACACATACTGAAGAGCTATCATTCAGAGGTAGATTATTAAGTATAAATAAATTTTGTTAGGTGAAAAAAAACAAGCTACCACAATACACCAAGATAGAACTTTTTTTTGGTACCAGGAATCAAACTCAAGACCTCATGCTTGCCAGGCAGGCACTGTGCCACTGAGCTACACTCCTGGTCCTAGAACATTTTTAAGCATAGAAATTTACTAAAAATATGTATGGTTTTCCAAAATGTTAACATTGTGAATAGTAACTAGTAATAACAGCAAATGTCACCTATGTACTGATTCCCAATTTTTATCTTCTGTCCATGAATATGAATTACATATTTATATAACTACTCAATATTTCCAACGAGATGTCTTAGTTAAGTACATCAGACCTAATACAGTCAAGGTAAGTTGCTGACCCTCCCCTTTCAGCATGGTGGGGCGAGGGGACCTATGCTCCAGACTTGCCCATTTCACTTCATGGCAGCTCCATTCCTCCTACTGCACCAGCCTGGAGTCTACTCTGATTCTTCCCCATCACAATGTACATCCAATCTGTCAGGAGCTTGTGATGATTCCTCCCCATTTTATCACTTTCTTTTCCTTCCATGCTTTGTCCTGAGCATATAACAGCCCAGCAACATAGCATAAATTTGTACAGTATCTATCTTCCCCAAGAATATAAGCTCGATGAGAGCAGAGACTTTGTGCCCATGCTATATTTTCATAATAAAGAATAATGCCAGTCAGCAATGAGCACTCAGTAAAAATTCAACAAATATATGTTCCCACTCTCCGTTTCCTTTTAAAGCTTAAAAACAAGCCCATACTCCTCATGAAGAGAAACCACTGGTAAAAAGAAAATTGGTTTTTATATGATTGAGTTACTACAATTACTAAGAGATCTTTTTAAATCACTACAGGTTAAAAAAAACATAAGCTATAAACCTATTTTTACTAATCAGAACAATGTCTAATCATAGGAAAAAACATGTTTATGAACACAACACCAAAGCAAAATACAAAAAAATTTTAAAATGGTACAATATAACTATATAAAAGCTACACCGTCAACACATTGGAAAGCAACATAAACCATATTTGGTATATAAATGAACAAAAATATTTGCAACATATGTGGAAAAACGAAAGATAATACTTTAAGTGTGCCAACTTACTTTGTGCATATTAGCATTGGCCATGTGATGGGCCAGAAAGTTATACCAATACATGCAGTCCTCCTGATCCGGGGACAGGGTAAGAGGCTGATGATATCTCTGAAACTGAGTGATCATTTTCTTATGTAGATCCTAAAACCCAAAATACACATTTCAGAGGATAGAAACAATTCTATAACGTAAGTTTCACAATAACTCCAGCTTCCAAAACTACTACCAATGAAATCTCCCAAAATACTTAATGATTACAACAAACACACACAAAAAAAACAGCACATTTATAATGGAGAAACCAGGTAGACTCCACTTTAATAAATTTTACTCCACTTTAATAAAATAAAACGTACATTGTTCATAAGACACATCAATACCAAGTACTCTCCAATCTGACACACTCAAGATATGAGATCTATTTCTATAGTAATTCTTTTTTTTTTTCCTGTAGTAATTCTTGCCAACTATGCATAACCTCAATCTTGTCAGGAAAAAAACATCAGACAAAATCATATTGGGACACTACAAAATAACAGTCCAATACTGTTCAACAGCAACAATGCCATGAAAGATAAAAAAATAAAGAATTTTCACAGATTTGAAAAAATTAAGGCAAGTAGCAACTGGGGAAAGAAGTTGATGACATGCAACATGAGATCCTGAATTGAATCTGGACCATTTAAGGACATCAGTGGGCAAGCTGGAAAAATCTAGTTATCAGTAGAGTATTAGTGATAAGCACTGGCTACTCAATATATCCTGTTATGAGAGCAAACATCAGGGGAAGCTACGTGACATGTTTATACATAAAAACTCTACACTGTTTTGTCACTTTTCTGTAACTCTTAAATTATAAAACTGTTTTTTAAACAATTACAGAGACGCAAGTACCTGAAGCTGGCTGCGATTCTTCTCTGTAAGAAAATCTACTTGAAGATCATGTAAATAATAATAAAATGACTTTCCATTCCGATCACAAAATAACAGAGACTTATTAACAAACTCTTGTAGTATGTCTTCAACTTCTTCAGTTTCCATGTCCCAGAGAATACATAACACCTGGGGATCATTTTAAGAATTTAATGTGCCACAGAATGACAATGAAAACAACTGTATTTCTTGCTCTCTCTCTCTCACACACACACACATACACATACACACACACACACACACACACACACACACACATACACAGGGCCCCAAATAAGAATGTCTCCATTTCAGGGCCAGGGATTTAGTTCAGTGGCTTAAGCGCCTGCCTGGCAAGCATGAGGTCATGAGTTCGATCCCCAGTACCAAAAAAAAAAAAAAAAAAAGTCTCCATTTCATAAGAAGTCCGACTATTTCTCACCCTAGAAGACACAGAACAATTGTATGCTTTTCCAGTTTCCTCAGAACCATGAGCTAGCTCGTGAGTTGGTCAGGCCACTTACAAAGGAACTTGTGTACCCTCCTCTCTCCAGCCTCAGGTCCATATTTTATCCAGCCATTATTCTCAGCCACAGGGTCTTCAGCACAATGTCCTAAGTTCCACACCACAAAGACCCACACTGAGGACTCCTGGCCTATCCATTACCTTTGTAGGGACCTTAACATCCTTCTGCAGGATGGAAAGATCCGTGTAATAGTCTTTGATGTCTTCTCTAAGCATTTCAACACTTATAGACATGGCTTCATCTAGAGCCTCATAATCATAAGATGAAGACTTCCTAATTCTCTTAAACTGCTTATTCTGAAGTTGCTTGAGGTAGTACTCCCAGCGGGTGGGAAAATCACGTAAAAGTGCACCAATTAAAGACACTACAAGAGGAGATCCTACAAAAAAAAAAAAAAAGTAATTGTGTTAATACTACCTAATCTAAGTTAAGCTCTTCAGGCTGGTCTTGAACACCCTATGTAGCCCAGGCTGGCCTCAAACATGCAGCAATCCTCCTGCTTCACCCTCCTGCGTGCTGGGGTTATAAAGTGTTGTGCATCACCACACTGGACCAACTTAGTTTTGAAAATAATTTCCACTGCATATTACCCAAAATCTTAAATTATTTCTAACTGCTGGGTCTACTTCTAATTATTTATTCTAATGAAATTATAAAACTAAGGAAGATTTCATTTAATGCTATTCATCACAGAATTATTTATAATAGTGAAATGTTCAATAGTAGAAAACTGGTTGAGTAAATCAAGGTAATTCACAATATCATGCCACTGATAATTTTTTAAAAGATATTTAACAATATGGAAAAATAACACACAAAAAGGATAAGAATCAAAATTATGTAAACTATTCTAATCTAAATTTTTATTTGAATATATAAAGTTTCAAATTCTAGTATATGAAAAAATACTTCAAGTAAACCCACCATGGTGGTACACACTAGTAATTTCAGCTACTCAGAAAGCTGAGTCAGGAGTATTACAAGTTTTGAGTCCAGCCTTTTCAGCTAAGCAAAATCTTGTCTCAAAATAAAACTAAAACAAAGGGTTGAAAATGTAATCAATACTCCCTGGTTTCAAGTTCCAGTATCATTATAAAATAAAGGTTACATATGAAACAAAGAGTAAATATAAAAACTGAACAAATATTTGCAAAAATATAACAAAAGACTAATAGCTTCAATAGAGTATTTAAAATTAAACTTAATTTTTTTACTTTTTAAAAAAGACAACACAATTAAAAATACTTGTGTTATAAAAAAGTGAGTCAAGAATTATCTCTTAAATGCAAGTATCCAATAAACAATTGTGGTATTATAACACCAATACTTTGGTTTCCACTGAAGATTCCTGGCTCATAACTCCCTCTTCAGTTTGGACCACAGATACAAACTTCTCTTCCCCAAAGTAAGTCACAGAAACGCTAATTCACATAAATTCTATGACTTATTCTGTCTGACAGTATGTCACATGAACCCCATTTTAGAAAGTGTCTCAGCCCACAGCCTCCGAAGGAAGCAAACCTGCGGGGAGGCCCTGAAGCACCTGCGCACACAGGGCCTGGGTTTGTCCTTTCCTTTAAGCAGCCTCAGACTGCGCTCTGTCCAATCACTCAGCCTATGCAATGTTGCTTCCGTTGTTAGAGACCCAAAAGGTCAGGGTTCAGAGAGATTCTGAATGGCTGGGCCCACAGAGATTTTTATTTGGGGGGTGGGAGGTTCTGGGGATTGAAACCAGGGCCTTCATACAGAGCTACAAGCCCAGCTTCCTTTTTCATTTTTTAATTTTGAAACAGGGTCTCCCTAAGTTAACCAGACTGCTCCCCTTCATACATAAAATAAAGAACTATACCTTTGCATTCTTTTATAATACTGTGAGCTTGTTCTGGCAAATCTGTTTTCTTCATATTAACAAAAAGGGATAAAATTTCAAGTCCTTTTTCTTTTTCAAGTCCACTCTCCACAGGGACTACATATTTAGGACCTGCAACAAAATCGCAAGCCATAGGAAGTAATTTGGTATGCCACATATTCAGATACCCCTGAACTGAATAATTAACAACTTTAGTACCTTTCCAGATAAAGTTACTAAAATATAAAGTAATCCTTACCCATCACTGAATCCGTAACACTCTTATCTCTGGTTGTAAGAAGAATCTGACACTGATTGTCAAAAGCTTTTAACACCCAAGGATCCCAAATATCATCCAAAATCAACAGAGACCTTTAAAAATAAGCATAATGAATCACTACTGACACTTATTTTCAGTTTCCTTTCAAAACAATCCTACCAGTGGTTTTTAAAATCTACCAAATAAAGGAATAAATGCCTGGCTTATGATTCTTCCTCCAATTCTTGCTATACTCCCTCTCCAAATGTTGATTCAAGTAAGAAAAAAAGAAAAAAACTAGACTTTCCTTCTTCACACCCCAAATCAGAACATATTAAAATTAACTGTCCTGCAAAAAAATTGAGTATGCCATACCAGTGTTAGAAATTCATTCATCCAGACAGCATTTATTGAGTGCCTAAAGAGAACTATCCACATAACAGAATGACCCAATTCAGTCATTAAGCATGAAAACCAAACTAGAACTGAGCATATTTGCATTAGAATAAATTATACATTTTTGGTTTTGTTTTGCTTTATTTTGAGACAGGGTCTCACTATGTAGTTCAGGCTGGCCTCAGCCTGCCTCAGCCTCCAGGGTGCTGGAATTATAGCAAACTCAGAATATCCTCGTCTCAGAATAAATTATATTAACAATGGCACTATGTGGTCATGTTTTACCTGTAACACTAGCAATTTCGTATGTTCCAACCTAAAAGTAGCAAAAATAATACTTTTCATTTGGAATACTAGTATTTTCTATCCATGAAATCAATTTGTTTATTCAAAACAATAAAGGGCTTTTATGTTAATTCCTGATACATCTGTCTAAAAACCTTTTAACTCACCACAACAAATGAGAGAAAAAATACAACTAAAGCCTGAAGCATAATTGTACACTAGCATTTTCATCTGAACAGCACACTACTCCTCTGGCAGAAAAAAAACTAGTACATGCATAGGTTGAAAAAATGCAAATGTATAAACCAAACAGTACTGAAAAACAAAGAAAAGATAAGCTTCAGAGCTATGGCCTCCTATAGCTATCTGATAATGACTGTAATATTCTCTTAAACAGAAGTCACTTTCTTTTTTGCAAAAGGAAAGAGGACTGAAGATACTGAGCAATTAAAGGAGGAGTTGTTAGAGGGAGTTAGTTGGTTACATGATCAAAGGAACTGTTATATATCATGTATGTCAACAGGGACAATGGGACTCCTTCCTTTCCTACCTGGATGCCTTATTTCCTCCTCTTGCCTTATTGCTCTAACAGTAGTGGCAGACATATGGCGTGAGTTTTTCTTTTAAGACAGAAGATGTTAATGTAGGGTCATTTCTTTTTAAAATAAATCCTCAGTATTCTATTCAGGTTTAATTGCAGTTTCAGCACTTTGTGATAAATAAGTGGGTTCTGGGTTGTAGTTTGCACTTGGTTTCTAAAAGGTCTGCCATCACTGCTCTAAGACTTCCAGTAGGATACTGAATTGAAAGCAGTAAAGCAAATATCCTTGTCTTGTTCCTGATCTCAGAGGTTACCTTGCTTTTTCATGCTTCCTGGGTCCCTATGTTGGTGTCTGTACATTTGATGGATCAGTTGCCTATAGTGGCTTTGGTAACAAAAGAGTTTCTCTCTCTCACAGTGTGCAGTATTGGTTGGGCAGAGCATGTTGACTGTGGCTCTACAGGGGCACAACTGTACAGCATCTATGTGGTTTCCTCAGCTGTAGTCAGTATCAGCAATGCCTGTGGGCATCTCGGCGACTTAAACTGCTCCACCAGTTGGGATACAGTGTTCTTACATGGGGCAGATTCCCCAGCAGGTCTGGGCTAGCATGCCCAGCTCCAAGTATGAGAGTTTCCAGTCGAGTACTGTTGGTTTCCAAGGGCTGCATGCAGACCAGGATGAGCAAGAATCTGAACAAATGACAGAAGAGACACAGTGCCTGCCAGGCTATGATGGGGGCTGGGCTACACCAGAGGGCCCAGAGGAAGTACTTGCCAGTGTCTGAGGACTCGGGCTACCATCCCATGGCCTTGCAGAGCCTGGTTGCTCAGCACAAGGTCCCCAGATGTTATTTAAAGTCTCAGTGGACCTAGCTGCTCAGGGTAAGCTACTTGGTTGCTTCTCAGGTTGTGAATACGATTACATTCTTAAAACAAGCAGCAACTAAGCTGTGTCTCCCTCTAGCTAATGAAAACTAAGTTGATAATAGAGCCTTGCACAGAATTATAATAACCACTGAATTAATCAATTATTGAAAAACTAAACTCTTGAAATATACAGAAGAGTCACATGTACCTCTAAAAAGACAACCTAACTGAATGGTCCCACTAAAAATCCTCCATCTTTCACCAGTTGGCAACTCTTCTTTCTTGTTCTATGTTAATGCATCAGAAACAGTGGATTCAAAGTAGGATATATGCACTATTCTAACAAGGACCACTTGTCAATTCACCTACATTAAATATGTATCTTTAGAGCCTACAAAGGTACATATGAGACAATGTGGTGAGCAGAATGCAAAAAAGAAAAGAAGTGACAATTTTAGGGCAAGTAGTAGCTACTACTTTTTTTAATACAAGAGAGCAGCAGAAAAGCAATGGTTCTTTCTTCGCCCCTCTACAGGACAGCAGGAAAAGGGCATCGTGTTCCCAGATGTCCACAGGGCAGTCTCCTATACCTACTAAATCCGACCACCTGTACCTCGGGTGTTTGCGCAGCATCAGAATGCGGAGTCGGTCTTTGGCCTCTTCGATATTAAGAGGAACCCTCTGGGAGAAACTCTGATCCTGGTCCAAACGTGTGCAAAGATTCTGCAGTTTCATTAGAAGCCCAGATTTGTCTTGTTTTCCAACTGAAACCCAATGTACGCCTCCTGGGAAACAATCTAATGAGAAAAAAAACGGTTAAGTGTAAGGCCTTTGAGCAGAAGTTTCTTTTTGAATGATTTCACTGCTAAGCATTAGACTTACTCCAAACTTTGATCTCATCATGTCTTCTCTTGATTTGGTCTATAAACTTTGATAGGAGGTTACTGCTGAGTTTTAAAGCTTGAATCTGAGAGAAACTGAAGAGTTGGACAAACTGAAGTTTGGAGAAAACTTGATGTTTATCAGAAAAATCTTACAAAGCAAAAACTCAGTCTTTGTTCTATGGCATTAGGGATCACCACTGCTCAACCTCAGTGTTCCTAATACTGTGGGTTGAATAATTTTCTTTGCTGCGCAGGACTTTCCCAGGTGTTACAGAATATTTAACTGCCTCCCTGGCCTCTTTCCCCAGGGTGTCAGTAAGATTTCCCCCCACCAGTACTGACAGCCAAGAATGTCTCCGAATACTGTCACATGTCCCCTGCAGAACAAAATCACCTTGGTGAAGCACCAGTGATGTCCAGGAACACATAGCTCACTCATTATTATTCTCATATATAGATGTTTAAAGTAAATTAAGTTCAAGTATGGCTCTACAGTTTACTAGCTATGTAATACATAGCAAATAATCTGTCTCATTTGATATACTGAAATAAAACTATCTATTCCACCTATTTCAGGGGTGCTGTGAGAAATTAATAATTTAAGGCATTTGAAATTGCTATGTTAACTGTTGTAACAGACAGGATTATTAATGTTATGGATCACTTTTAACTAAAGTTTTATGTTTTGAACTAGTAGGCACTTTTAATGATGGCCATAATTATTATCACTGTTACCATCATTATTGTTCATACATTCCTGATTTGAACCAGTGGGACATTCGTGATTGTCCCATCAAGCAGTCTGCACCACCGATGATGAAAGTGGTACAGTCATGCATGGGGCAGTTACGCATGTACCACAGTGGTTCAAGCTGCCTAGCAGCAAGATGTACAAATTACAGCCCCACTGTGAATGTGTTAAACCACAATGTATCTTGAAACACATTATTTTTACTTACATATGTATCAGGAACCAAAACTTTCAAATCTTCATAAACTATACTTAAGCAGCTCCACATAACTTAAGGAAAAATACACACACAGCAACATACACACATGTATAAGAGAAGGGTTCCTATGTGCAAAATATGGTAAACAGTAGCATTAGATCACAGATCAGTTACATTGACAATAAATATTTCTACTACACAGTCTTAAAAGTACAAGAAAAAAGTAAAATGTAGATACAAACATGAATGTGTTAAACTACACCAGTGAGAAAAGGAAAAAATGGAAACAAAGCTTTTGTAAATGGGGAAGGGAGGAGGGCTTGCAGGGAGGGTAAGGGAATGGGGGAAAAATCAAGTTATATCATGTACAGGTACAAATTTGTTGTGTGATTTTATTTTATTTATGTTTGGCACCGGAGATCAAACTCACAACCTTGTGCTTGTCAGGCAGGCACTTATGCCACTGAGCTATATCCCCAACCCCTGTATGAATAAAATTTGATTTAAAAAAAAAACTACACCACAGGGAAATTTATTTAGTGATATTCACAAATTATTAAATACAAAAAGAAATCACTATATCAAAAACTTAAATATATGAGAGGAATATTGTATACATGTACAAAAATCTATTTAAGAGTTCTGCTTATGTTTACTCATGTAACTTTCATAACACTCCATCAAGCAGATACTATTATCATTTCCATTTTTACACATACAGAAACTGAGATATAGGAAGGCCGAATAACCTGTCCAAGGTTACACATTTAATAAACAGAGCTGAGATCAAAACCTCCAGCATCAGGGCTCAACTTGTACACTGTCTTCTTCCATCAAGATATCACTGCAGCACTGCTTGCCACCAAAAGCTAGTGAGCACCCTCTGTGTCCACCTTCACTACTCCCCACTGCAGGCTTCCCAAGAACAAGACAGGCTCAAAGGAGGCAAAGAACCTGGTAAGTAAATGAAGTCTGTATTAAGTAGAACTAAACTGTAATTTTTGAAATGAGACTTCTACTTTGAAGCAGCCTCAGACTTTGAACTTGTGTAAGATCTAAAAGGAGAGTTCCAAAAAGGCAACGTAAAGCTGTATCTCCTTATACTCTACAGACCCTAATGCAATAGTTCTATCCATTACATCAACCTAGTAAAATTATCAAGGTTTCTGAACTTATTTAGGTGAGTTTTCATAGGAAAAACAAAGCAAGTAATGGTCTGGATGACACAACAGGGAACAAAAAGGAATATCTGTCTTCTAGTACACACAAAGAGGAATCAGTCTTCACTCAACACAAGGGCTACAGAGCCAGAAGTTTGTGCTAAGGAGTGATACAATGAAGGACAGCAAAAGCAAGGTCCAAGCCTAAGCAGGGAATGGTGGATTAAATAGTAAGGCATTATGGAATCAATGAATGAGAAGTCCTGACAAGTCTAAGAATGGAAACAGTGAACTTGAAAAAAGACATAGGTGCATGCGGGTGAAGAATAAACAGAATGTTTAACATCAAGAGTTTTAAAGAGCTATAGTTCCAGTGATAAAAAGGATAAGAGTCCAGTTAGTGACTGGGGCAGCAACTGGCTAAAAATGAAAAACAAAAACAAAAAAATGGTCACAGGAGACAAGAAGGTCAAGAAATAGAGACAACAAAATTCTAGATGACTCTTCCACATAGATATACAAATCAGTAAGAGTGCCAACAGAGGAGCTTTTGGGGAAGGTTACAAGGTAAGAGCTCCAACTGTCCATAAATGAAAGGACAACTGCCACACCTCAAAGAACTGAGATGGAGAAGTGAACACTAGTCAAGATGAAAGCAACTGAGAGTAAAGCCGACACCCACCCATTTCCTGATATTTCAGTACATAGGCTATAAATGGAAAAAGGTTGCCAGACCACTGAAGGTGGCAGGAAACTGTCCAGTATCAGATAAGTAAGTGAACATTCAGAACAAATTGATAATATGGAGACATTTGACTCTAGAGGAAGAGCTCTAGAAGGTATGAAGAAAAACACAGGGGTAGCAGGGGAGACCTAGATCAAAATTTGGTAACATACTGAATTGTGATAGCATGAGAATCTAAAAGATAACATGACCAGGAGACAGAACCCTGCAGTAACAGAAGAAAAGATAGGGCCTTGAAGACTGAACTGATGATCAGCGCCAGTACCTTAGAAGAAGGTATATGAGAAGTCCTAGCCAGGCGTGGTGGCACATACCTGTAATCCCAGCACTCAGCAGGCTGAGGCAAGAGGATTGGGAGTTCAAGGTGAACCTGGACTAAAGAGTGACTTCAAGACTGGC
This sequence comes from Hydrochoerus hydrochaeris, assembly GCA_004027455.1. Classification (NCBI taxonomy): domain Eukaryota; kingdom Metazoa; phylum Chordata; class Mammalia; order Rodentia; family Hydrochaeridae; genus Hydrochoerus; species Hydrochoerus hydrochaeris. The sequence continues at coordinate 23,310 of PVLA01004929.1, forward strand.
CTAAACTACACAATGAGACCTTGTCTCAAAAAAAGCTTCCTGAAGTTTCCAGATCAGCAATTATTAAACAGAAAAATTCTTATAGCTTCATTTAATGTTACAGTAGTAGTATGCAAATGCACAGAGAATGTTGAAAACTTCACTTCAAACTGTCACCCAAGATTATCTTCAGGGTAGGATTTAGAATTCATGAAGAAGGGGAAGATGCCAAGTGAAAAGAACTTTTACTTCTTTTAAATGAAAATACTTTTGTAATTTTTAAACAAATAAATATTTATAATTAAATTGTGCTTTCTAGTTAAAAAAATTCTTAAAGACAAAGCAAACAAAATATTCTGATGTAACTGCTTTAAAAATACTCCACATGCTAAGCACTCAATACCTAGATTAAAGAGCTTTCCCTCCTAACTTTAAAAGTAAAAAATTAGGGCATTATAAATACATGCAAAAAAGAAGTCACCACTGGTTTTTGAAAGGAAGGCAGACAAATAAGTAACAAACTAAATGGCAAATCTCCTACCAAAACAGCGTAACAGTTACATACTGAACTATCATTTCCACATTTCAGAAAGAATCCAAAAATCTTGACTCTGGGCACAAGAGGGAGCAATTGAGCCCTGAATGAGGCTTGTACTTACAGTTCATTCAGAGAAATGTGCCTTTATTCAGACAAAATAAATCCAATCCCACTTCCACGTGAAGTTTAACCTAGTAGCAAATAATAATCTAACAGCATCAAATAAGTCTTGAGAAAGACAGAAACAAATATATAGGCAGCCTAAACAAATATATAGGCAGCCTATAAAAAAGTGTCCACACTTTAAAAACTCTGTATATAGCCAAGTGTGACAACACACATCTGTAACCCAAATACTCAGGAGGCTGAGGCAGGAAGACTGCCAAGAAAATCACTAACCTGGATTACATAGTGAGTTCAAGGCCAACTTGAACTACACAATGAGACCCTGTCTCAAAAAATAATAAAAAAAAAAACCTCAGCATACAAATACAGTAGTATAAATAGCTTAAAGATATGTCAACAATTTGCCTACAAATAAGAAACTTTCAAAAGAAAATTAGGTTTTTTTAAGTGTACAGTTATAATTAAAAATCTAGTATTTAAGTCAGATCAACCACCATCCTAAGAAAACCTATATTATTTTTCCAGGAATCCCAGTTTTAATCAAGTCTGTAACGTAATATTTGCCTTTATAAAAGAAAAGGTTTCAGCTGGGGATTTAGCTCACTGACATAAGTGTGTGCCTGACAAGCGCGTGGTCGTGAGTGCAATCCCTAAAAAAAAAAAAAAAAAAAAAAAAAAGGTTTTAATGCCAAAAACTTAAGGATCCCATACTGCAGAAAGCACGTTAATTCTATAGATCAAAATCTTTGGGCAAGTATTCCCTTTTGTCTGAGGTGCTAGGAATCAAACCCAGGGCCTTAACCATATTAGCAAGTGAGTGCTCCATCACTAAACTACACACACAGCTCCAGGGTGCTGTTCTCCCTAACTAGCGGACCCACAAAGGCAGACTCCAAAGATAGGGGTAACAATAAGGATAACAAGGATAACCTCTCTGTAATGACAGAGGGGAAAAACCAAGAATCAGGAATAGGGCATCCTCCTGACAAGCGTGTAACGACTGCGGTAAACAAAAGCTACCAAGTTATAAACTAAAATTTTGTGTGTATAATAGATGTTCCCCAACCTCCATCTTTCCAAATCTTAGAGACTTCTAACTAGTCCATTCAATTTGTCATCTAAACTGTCTTAACAGATCATAACTTGTGTGCAAAAAAAGAAAACAAAAGTACTGCTACAAGTCAGGAAATGTCTTTGAACTCCCCAGAAAGTGTTACACAGAGAGGACTCACTAAGGAATAAGGGCAGCAAAGCACTAAGGAGGCAACACCTGCTCCCAATAAATACCCTGGAACCTACCAGGTCACTGAGGTCAGTGGCGCACCTGCTAAAGGTGTCTGAGAGGATGCCCTTCCCCACCAGTGGCCACCTGCTACTTTTCATTCCATTGCTACTCCCCTTCCCCTACCGAGCACACTTTTATTCTCCCTCCAAACTCCAGCTGAGATGTCTTCTCACTCAGGAAAACTGCCTTACCATCCTCTTCTGCCAGAGTTCTCACCCCTCCCTCTGTACCTTATACTTTCTTCTACTGCTCCATTTACCACACTTACAGTACATAATCTGATCATGTGTGTTTACTCTAGTATAGACTTTCTCTTCTTTTTGGATACCCTGCATCCAAAACTGTTAGCCTCAGAGCAGCCTCAAACATTTACTGAATGTATAAACACCTAATGCATGAAAAGTCAGTCACCAGATGTCAAAGGAATCTATAAAGCCTACAAGCAAAAATCCATCAGGTGCTATAGTCATCTCCCAGGTTTCCTTCTTGGTAAGTTTACTTTCAAAGATAAGCGACCAACAGAATTAATTATAGAAAGCAAACCATCTGTAATAGTTTAAATTAATATAGGATGCCAAGTACACAGCAGAATTCCCCAACAGGAAAGTCACTAATAGAAATGAGTTCCTAAGAAACTCTTTCCTTTTTGCCCTCTATGGCAAAGCAGACACTGTTAGGACAGTGAAAGTCTCATCCTGGGCTGGGGATTTAGCTCAGCGGCATAAGCGCCTGCCTTGCAAGCACACAGTCGTGAGTTCAATCCCCAGTACCAAAAAAAAAAAAAAGAAAGTCTCATTCCACCTGAAGACAGTAGTGTAAAACTGGACAACCTTCAAAATCTTTTTCAGTCATCTCAACTGTTGAGATACAAGGGAATCAGCTTCACTCCAGTAATATTAAGTATCCTCTGATACCTTTGTGAACTTAATTGTCCTAGCTAACCAAGCCTCATTTTGACAAATTAGAAAATAAATTCCAAATTTAACCATACCCAGAATAAACAGAATGGCCCCAAAAAACATCCACTTATGTTACCTTACCTGGCAAAGAGGCTTTGTAGGTTTGACCAGATTAAAGATTTTGATATTATCTCAGGTTATAAACTAAGCCCAAAGTAATCATGAGAGCCCCTGTTGGAGGTAAGAAGATGAGGAGTCAGAAAAGGAAATGTGAGACAGAGGCAAAGACCAGAGAGAAGGAGCAGGGCAGGGTACCGTACACAGCCAGGTTTGAGATGGGATCAGGAGTCAAGGAATGCAAGCTTCCTCAGAAAGGTACAAAAGTCAAGGGTAAGAATTCTCTTGAGCGTTTTCTGAAGGAATTCGGTGCTGCTAACACTATGGATAAGATTTTAGCCAAGTTAAAAACCTCCAGAACTGAAAGATAATAATTTTTTTTTTGTTTTTTTGGTACTAGGAATCAAACTCACGACCTAGCACTTGCCAAGCAGGTGCTTATGCCACTGAGCTAAATCCCTGGCTTAAATGTGTTAAGCCACTAAATTTGTGGTAATTATTACCAGCAGCAACAGGAAACTCATATGATGCTTGAAGAATTATCTCCTGAGCCAGCAACACACAGTGGTCAACATTTACACTCTGTCTGCTATCACCATTCCTGTTCAATATGGTTCTAGAAACATTAGCCAGAGCAGTGAGGCAAGAGAAAGAAATGAGGGGTATGGATAGGAAAGGAAGAAGTTAAATTATTATCATTACTTGAAATTGACAAGATCTTCTATATGAAACACCTCAAAAATTCCACCAAAGGACTCCTAGAATTAATTAGTAACCCAATTTATTAGTATAGCAGGATATAAAGTCAACCCTCAAAAATCAATAGCATTCCTGTATACCAAGAATGGGCTCACCAAGAGAGAAACTGGGGGAAAAAACACCTTCCACAGTAGCATCAAGAAGTCAGTCACCAGATGTCAAAGGAATCTGTAAAGCCTACATGCAAAAATCCATCAATTGCTATAGTCAACTCCCAGGTTTTCTTCTTGGGGTTTATACACATGTAAATTTACTTTCAAAGATAAGCAACCAATAGAATTAATTATAGAAATCAAACTACCTGTAATAGTTTAAGTTAATATAGGATGCTAAGCACACAGCAGAATGTCGCAACAGGAATTAATCTAACTAGGGAAGTAAAAGGTCTCCACAATGAAAAGTCTCCACAGTAGTTCAGTTACTTACTGAAAAAAGTAACTGAACTACATATGGTGGTGTGTGCCTGTAATCGCAGTCCTTGGGAGGCTGAAGAAGGAGAATCACCATGACTTTGGGGTCCACATAGTAACCTCAAAGCAAGCCTATGCTACATAGTGAGACCCTGTGTCAGACAGAGAGAGATACACAGATAGACCGACAAAAATGAAGCTCAAACAGGACATCAGAAAATGGAAAGATGTCCCCATTCCTAGAGAGGCAGAACCAATATTATAAAAATAGCCATGCTTCTAAAACTAGTATGCAGATTTAACACAAGTCCAATCAAAATACCAATAGCATTCTTCACAGAACTATAGAAAGCAATCCTAAAATTCATACAGAACCAGAAGGGCCCTAAAATAGCAACAGCAATTCTGTCCAACAGGGCAAGGCAGGGAGCATCACAATCCCAAACGTCTAGTTATACTACAAAGCTACTTCGATAAAAACAGTATAGTATTGGAAAAATGAGAACAGAATAGAGGATGTAGAAACAACTCCAGGCACACACAGCTACATTATCTCTGACAAAGGGTCCAAACATTTTTGCTGGAAAAAAGTATCTTTAATAAATGGTTCTGGGGATCCACAACGTGCCATGTTGGACCTTGGAGTGCTGGGAAAAGCACTCCACCGCCAGCATGCCGCTCTGGTAAGTGGCTGTGGCTTGGCAAGCCACGGCCACCCCAGGGCAAGAACCATATCAGCATTTCCTGAGATCCGCGACACGCCATGTTGGACCCTGGGGTGCTGGGAAAACAGGCAGCCGCCAGCATGCCGCTCTGGTAAGTAGCTGTGGCTTGGCAAGCCACAGCAGCCCCAGGGTGAGAACCATATCAGCGTTTCCTGAGATCCACAACGCGCCATGTTGGACCTTGGGCTCTGGGAAAACGGGCAGCTGTGAGCCTACTGGGGTGTGGGCTAAGAATCAAACATCCATATCTCCCTGCCCCGCCACCCCATTCCCCCAGCAAGTGAGAGCCGGAGATCTAAGCATATCTTGTGAGTTTGACTATATGCAATATAGCAAATAAGGGCAATTTTCTTCTGCCATCTCTTTGAGGACAAATATTTTTATCTCTGTTTTGCTCTGTTTTGATCAATGGTATTGCTCTATTCAATATTCTGTTCTTGTAATTTCAGTATTTCCTTCGATATTGCTCTGCCTGATTGAAGGAACAACTATTGTGAAGAAAACCAGATGTACTATTGTGCCTATTGCTGTTGTCCCTGTGGCCTGCTGTGAGGTTCTGTGCCAGTTTCACTGCACTGCCTCAATTGGCTATGTCCTGTCTTGTTCTGCTGTATTTTACTACCTTCAAAATAAAATAAATAAATAAAATAAAAAATAATAATAAATAAGAAAAAATTTTTAAAAAGTAAATAACAACAAAACAGATCAGCAAGGTACTGAGCAACATGATATAACTAAACAGATAATGGACTTAAAAAACAAAAGGAGGAAAAGCAGGTGCTCTAAAGGATATAACTGCATGTATATTTAAGGGTGTAGGAATGATAATTATGTTGCTAAGTTTTTGTTGGATAAGAGAACGGAGCTGTTTGCAGCCTCACTGTTTGAATGTCCACTTTGTATGCTTTGATTTTATAACTTGAACAACTACATTCAGGAAGACAATATGTAATGTATCAACTAGTGATTTCTTACTGTTCATTTTTTTTTTAAATTCTGTATTGTGTCTACCCTTTTTTTCTGTTTTGCTTTATTTTTCCCTTCTCTTTAAATAAAACTTAAAATTAATAATAAATAAATAAATAAATGGTTCTGGGAAAACTGGCTTAACACTGCCAAGGATAGAACCATGACCCATAGGGTCTCCCTCATATGCACTAAATTAAAATCAAAACGGATCAAAGATTTGAATATTAAAACAGAAACAATCTGCTGGAAGACAACATCGGTAAAATTCTTGAAGGCATAGGCATAGACAAGGATTTTCTGAACAGAATTGCAATGACACAAGAAATAATACCATGTGAGAATCAACAATTAAAAAGAGATTTAAAAGCTTCTTCACAACAAAAGAAAAAACCAACAAAGTAAAGAGACAACCTACAGAATGAGAAAAAAATGTCACTAGCTATTATTCCTTGGACAGAGGACTGCTATCTAGAGCACTCAAAAAAATTAGAACATCCCCATAAAAGATCCAATCAAAAAACAGGCAACCGAAATGAATCAACACTTCTCAGAGAAGTATAAATGGCCAATAAATACACAAAAAATGTTCATCATTGCTGGCCATTAGAGAAATACAAATCAAAACAACACTGAGATTCTATGACCATTATCAAGAAATCAGTAACACACTGGCAAAGCTACAGGGGCAGAAAAGAAACCCTTCTACATTCTTGGTAGGACAACAAACTGACACAACCATTGTGGAAATGTGTATGGAGAGTCCTCAAAAAACTCTCCATTTGACCCAACTATTTCCCAAGTATCTTCCTGAAAGAAGACATTTTATATTATCATATTACAGCAATGCATGCATATGGCACAATTCATCTAAGCTAAATCCTGGAAGCAGCCTATATGTCAATTAACAGTTGAATGGATAAACAAAATGTAGTATTTATACAAGATAGAGTACTACTCTGCCATAAAGAAGGATAAACTTGAATCATTTATAGGAAAGTGAACACACCTTGAGACCATAATGTTAAGTGAATTAAATCAGACACACAAGCTTAAATAGCTCATGGTTTCTCTTATATAAGAAACCCAATATATAAAATGCTTGTAATCCAGCACAGCCAGTGTATCTAAAAATATACCTTGATTTAATCCGGTAATGTTTTTGGGTCTGTTACTCTGGCTGTTAATCTGTGTTTGTAATTAACTTGACAAAGACTTTAAAAATAAATACATAAATAAATAAATCTGAAAAACAGAACATAGCCAAAAAAAATTTTTTAAAAAAAGAAAAGCCTTACTCTCTAAGAGTGAATGATCTCGAACAGCTTCTGCAGCCAACACCGACTTCCCGCAGCCGGCCATGCCATAGATGCTGACCCACCCTGGTTCACCGTTCAATTTCAGGAGATTCTGCTGAATTGCGTTCACCAGCTCCTTCCTAGTAACAAAAACAACTGGCCTCTGTGGAACTCCACCTTCACACAGCACTGTCGTTACTGAAATCCAAAACAAGCAGGAATGAATGAAACCTTGAAATGGCTACTTAATACCAAAAAAAAAAAAAAAAAAAAGGAAAAAGAAGAAAAATAGAAAGTACAAGGCTAAGGTCATAGTCTCAGAATTTTCAAGAGAAGTAAGAAAACTTGGTTATCACAGTAAACATTTGGACTTCTTGGGACACAGAAAACAAAAGCAAACATACACCTTTCAAGACCGTGAAGTCTCCATCTGTACCTGCCTTACACATACACACCTCATTCCTCCCTGACTCTCCAGCCACCTCACCTCTGCTAAAGGCATGGAAGGGGGCGGAGCACAGATCGGTAGCAGAAAGCACACCCTGGGCTCACTCCCCAGCACTGAATTTTTTTTTTTTTTTTTTTAAAAAGAAAGTCTGGGAAGGTGAATGTAAAGGGAAGAATGTTACAGAACTTTCAAGTATGCAGATTTCTAGATATTTTTATTCCTTCCTATAAATTCTAAAATACACAGAACTACAAGGTAAATAAGCACTAAGTCTTATTCTCTCTAAAAATTAGGGTACATGTATTATTGCAGCAGTAAATGGTTCTCTGGGAGAGAAGAAAATGTGTTAACATGATGCATGTAAAATATATTTAAATTGAAAAACACTAGAATTTTCCAAGTTCATTTTTCAGTGAACTTGTCGTACCCTCTTTAGAGTATCTCAGACACACTAGAGTGAGGTGGCCCTCATGTCAGCAAGTATCATAACATCAAGACAGCAACAGAAGGTATCAAGATACAAACCATATGAAGTTATTCCACTGACTGAATCTTTGCCACTGGAGGACGAAAACACAGGCATGCCACTGTGGAGAAGGGCAGCAAGATCTTTATATCCTTCACGCAGCAGAGCATTGTAGAATGATACGTAGGAAGGATTATCTTTATTAAGTATCATTTTAATTAGTGTAGCTGCTCGTTGATGGTTACTGGGCTAAAAAAAATTAGTATATAGTGATAAATATGTTTGCAACATAAATTAATGAAGATTCTGCAAGTTTTGAAATTTTAAGAAAAAAATACAGAATATCTGAATGGGTGTTACCTGGTTTTTTACTCTTTCTTCCTCTGATATTGTTAAAACTCCATCACTAATCATGTGATCCATGATGTAGGATGTTTTGATGTCCTTTTCCAGAGCTTCTCTATGTTGAAGCAAACAATTTCGAGCTTTGGCATCCATCCTCTCTCAAAGTCTCTTCTCTCTGAGCTGTCAATCATGAGCTACAGGCAAAACATGGAAATATTTGTCAGGACAATAAACATATGAAAAGATGTGCAAACATATGAAAAGATGGTGGTATACACCTGAAAACCCAGAACTCTGGGAGGCTGAGGCAGAAAGCCAGCAAGTCTGAGCCCAGCTTGGGCAACTTAGTAATTTAGTCAAACCCTTTCTCAAAATAAAAAATGTACTGGGCTATAGCAATATGAATACCCTGGGTTTAGTCCCCAGTATCCCAAAATAAATAAACAGGATGTGGAACCTCACTGATAGTCAAGAATTGTAAAGGAAGCTTGATTTTTTTTCCCCCTAAGGCTTTTTAAAAATGGACAAAACCCAGCCAGGCATGGTGGTGCACACCTCTAATCCCAGCACTTGTGGTAAAAAGCAGTAAAATTGCCATAAGCTGGAGGCCAGCCTGGGCTACATAGTGAATTCAAGTTCAACCTGAACTAAAGCAGAACACAGAAGGAAACCAAGCTTGAGCAAATTCTCCCCAGCTGCCCTCCCTGACAGGATATGCCTCTTTGAGCTTACATATAAGGGGAACAACTAGACTCCTGCAGAGTCCTGTGGCATCATCACCACAGGATGTTTCCACCAGGATGTTTTCCTGTAAGGCTGACCTCTGCTCTATTCTGATAAGAAGGACCATTATGGTTCTGAAGAAAGAGCCCTGGAACTTCCTGTGGCACCCAAAATATCCAGGTTTATGGCATCCTCTTGTCCTCACAAGGTATAAAAGGGTCAAAGTTACCAAACTGTCTCTACATAAACAACTGCCTTTGCTTGTTATCCTCCACTAAACAGACACACACACACACCACCACCACCACATGCATAAAACCTAGAAATTTTCCTTTGTTCTCAGTCTTCTGGACCGAAGTCCAACTGAGTCAGGTGCAACTAGTAAAATCCTCCTGTTTCTAGTAGTCTTGTCTCTTAAAAATTCTACAACAGGGCTGGGGGGTTAGCTCAGTGCTATAAGTGCCTACCTACCTGGCAAGTGCAAGGTCATGAGTTCGATCCCCGGTACCAAAAAAAAAATTCTCCAACAAGACCAGGTGTGGTGGCACACTGCTGTAATCCCAGCACTTGGGAGGCTGAGGCAGGAGGATCATTGCAAGCTCAAGACCAGCCTGGTCTACAAAATGAGCTCAAATCCAGCCTGAACAGCATAGTGAAATCCTGTCTCAAAAAAACAAAAATAAATGAATAAACCAAATAAAAGAACCATTCTCTATAACCCAGAAATCTCACTTCTAAAAAATCTACAAGGAGCCTCTACCTGCTGGCCACCACCACCAGAAGGCTCCTTCTTGCAGGCAGCCAGCAGGAGCAAGGACACAGAGTCAGGTAAGCCCTGTGCATCTGTAGGCCATCATTGGAGGTCCTTGATTCCTTTGGGCAGCCATTACCCACCAGGAGAATCAGAAAAACACACCCCTGTGGTGGCTTGCCACCATCGTGGGAGTCCTGGTGTAAATACACAGGCTGAGAGAAGCAGCCCCACCTCCACACACCCCTAGCAATCAGGGAAGCCCCAGTATAGCTGCACAGGTCTAGAGAAGCCCACCCCATCCCCTGCTACCTCTCTGTAAATCTGGAGTCAGAGGAACACAGGTGCCTGTCCCATCTCCCTACACCATGGAAGAGCTGCCAACATGGGAAGTGCCTGGGTCCCCACAACCAGCTTGTTGGGAGGAACCCAGGAGAAAGTCAAGACGATGGAGCAAAAGGCAAACTGAGACCTCTAGCCCACACAGAATAAGTCTGGGAGATACAGTCATGGAAGAAAAAGGAAGTCACACACCTGAAATCTCTGAGAGGATACCAACTGAAGTAAAGAAACAACTTCATGAGATTGTAAAAGCAGTCCAATCAGAAACACTGTCTCAGGTAAAAGAAGAAAACACAAACATACTGAAAGAATTGTTCAGCAGGTCTAAAGAAGAGACAATAATGAGGAGCATAGGAAAATGATGGAAGCGTAAACGAACAATATAGAAAGGAATTGCAATGCATGAAACAGATTCAAAGAGATATCCAGGTAATTAAAGTCAGTTGAAAGCTGGCAAAACTGCTTGAAAGAAACTAAAGATAGATTTTCAAACCTTCAAGACAGGATTGCAGCTAGCAATCATGAAAGGAAAGATCTCTTAAAAACAATAAGGAATCAGGAAATAATTCAATGGATACAAGATGATGCAAAGAAGCATAATCTAAGAGTGATAGGTATCAGTGAAAAAGCAGTGGTCAACACAAATGAAATTAAAAGGCTATTTACTGAAGTAATAGCAGAAAACTTCCCAAACATGGGAAAAGGATCTGGCATACAGAACTCTTAACTAGCCAGAACCAAAGTAAATCTACACCCAGACATACAATAAACAAGATCCCATGGATATAACTGCATGTATGGTTGAGTGTGTAAAATAGATGACCATATTGCTGAATCTTTGTTGGATCTTTGAGTAGAACTGTTTGTAGTCTGACTGTTTGAATGTTTACTATGTACCCTTTAACTCTGTAACTTGACCAACTACATCCAGGATGACAATATGTAATTTATAAACAAGTGATTTCTTAGTGGGGCTTTTTTTCATTTTCTTTTTTCTTTCTTTCTTTTAGAATTCTGTATTGTTGTTACCTTTTTTTCTGTTTTGCTTTTTTTCTTCTCTTTAAATAAAATTGTAAAAACGTATAATTGCTATTGTAAAAAAAAGAGGAAATAAGAAGCACTATAAAAGATATAGCTGCATGTATGTTTAGATGTGTGGGATTGATAACCATATTTCTAGGTTCTTGTTGGATTGTTGAACAGATCTGTTTGCACTCTCACTGCTTGAATGTCCACTTTGTGTGCTTTAATTTTGTAACTTGAATAACTATTTCTAAAAGAACAACATGTAATTTATCAACTAGTGATTTTTTACTGTTTATCTTCTTTTATTGAAATTCTGTAATATTTCTACCTTTTTTCTGTTTTCTCTGTAAATAAAAAAAATTTTTAAAAAATCAAGATCCCAGAAATTCAGCACAAGAACAGAATATTAAAAGCTGTTTGAGAAAAGAAACAGATCACCTATAAAGGAAAACCAATCAGAATCACAGCAGACTTGTCAACACAAATGTCTTGACTTGGTGGTCAACAACCAGCAAGTCAAGAAGAGTTTGGAGTGAAGTGTTTCAAATCCTGAAAGAAAATAACTTCCAACCCAGATTGATCTACCCTGCAAATCTTTCAAAATTGATGTAAAAATAAGATACTCCCATGATAAAAAAAAAAAAACTGAAGAAATTTATGACCACCAAACCAACCCTCCAGAGAGTGCTAAAGGATATCCTAGAGATAAAGATGACCATGGTTCCATGAGCAGCAGCAGAGGAGGATCACCAAACAAGACAGGCAACTGAATGAAAGGGAAAAGTCAAGAGCTAACAGTAGGAGGATAGTATGGCAGACAAACCAATGTATGCTGGTTGTAACCATTATTGTAGATGGCCTCAGTTCAGCAATAAAAAGAAACACAGTGGGGTCAGGGATTTAACTCAGCAGCATAAGTGCCTGCCTTGCAAGCGCATGATCGTGAGTTTGACCCCCGGTACCAAAACAAACAAACAAACAAACAAAAAAAAAAACAGGGAGAGTGGATTAAGAAACAAAATTCATCAATATACTCTATACAACAAACATATTTAATTGAAAAAGAAATTCATAGACTGAAAATCAAAGGAGAGAAAACAATTGTTCCATGGGACAGCAGACCAGAAAAAAAGCAAGGGTAACTTGCCCATCAACCACAGAATGGATAAGAAAAATATGGTATTTTCATACAATGGAAAGCTACACAGCTATAAAGCAGAATAATCGTGAGGCTCTTGTAGGTAAATAGATCCAACTGGAGATCCCGTTCATGGGAGTAACAGTTTGAACTCATACAGGTGAACCCTAGTATAAAAAACTGAAGGAGTTAATGGGATCTAAAAAGCAAAATCATTATTGTAAGTGATAGGGGAGGAAACATCTGATAAGGAAAGGTGGTAACTACTGTTGGTTTCTTACTGTCTTGTCTTTAATTCTTCTATTGTTTTCACAGTTTCTTAGGTTTAACTTTGTTCTGTCTTATTTTGTTAGCTTTTACTTTGTCTGATGGTATGGGCAACTATTTTGAACATAATGGGACTTATGGTAATCATGGTTGATTTCCTATTATCTTGAAGTATTATAATGCTTTCATTAGTTTAATTGGTTTTATTGTTTTGCTTTGATTTTATTATGTGATGGTATAAACAACTATTTTGAAGAAAATGAGACATTATGATAGCCACTGCTGATTTCCTATCATTTTGTTTTGAAGCCCTATCATGTTTTTATTCTTTTGTTTTGATTGGTTGTATTCTGTTGTGTTTTATTTTATTTTCTTATGTGTGATAGTATGGACAACTTTTTTGAAGAAAATGAGACATTATACTAACCACTGTTCATTTCCTGTTATCTGGTTTTGAAATCCTGTAATGGGGGCTGGGGATTTAGATCAGCGGTATAAGCACCTGCCTTGTAAGTGCGAGTTTGTGAGTTCGATCCCCTGTACCGATTAAAAAAAAAAAAAAAGCAGAAATCCTGTAATGCTTTCATTCCTTTGACTGGTTTTATACTATTTTATTATGTTTGATATTATTGTGTACAGAAATCCTGTAATGCTTTCATTCCTTTGACTGGTTTTATACTATTTTGTTATGTTTGATATTATTGTGTATAAAGGTATAGTCACCTATTTTGAAGAAAACAAGAGACATTATGGTAGCCACTGTTGATACCCTGTCATTCTGAAGTCTTGTATTGCTTGCATTGTTCTTTTCTAATTTGCTTTCTTCTGTTTTGCTTTGTTTTGTTCTCTTTAAAATAAATTTTTTTTTTAATCTACAAGGAGATAGTCATTTATGTATATAAAAACATCCACAGAGCTGGGGATTTAGCTCAGTGGCTCAAGCATTTGCCTGGTAAGTACAAGGTCATGAGTTCAATCCCCAGTACCAAAAAATAAAAATAATTTTAAGAAAGCACAACTAAATGTCTATCTTTCTGAAAATGGAATTTTGAAAAATCAGGGTGAATATACAGAATAAATGTTATACAGGCATTCAAAGTCTAAGACATACATGGGAAGATGTTCATGGCACACTGCTGATTGAAAAAATAGAAACATGACCCCATGACCCCATATATATAACCAAAAAAATGTGTTGATACCGTATAAATATATGATGTTTTGAAGTTTTTCATTAAAATTTTTGGGCTACTGAATAGCAAGACCTCCTTACTTCTTTCTCACTCATACATTTTTTTGTGTACTGTCTTAATTTTTTCAGTACACATCATTTTTACAATAAAAATTCTTTTTTTAAATTAAGATTTTATAAATTAGTGACTCTACTTAAGTCCAAATGTTTAAACAATATCTTGTTCTTTTTATCCAACATAAAGACTAAAGAAAGCATTGCTGGAATAATTAGTTCTCATTCAAAGTGGGCACCAGCTCTAGATTTTCATTAGTCAGCACTTTCACAAAGCAACAGGAAATACCCTCTGATGTAACTTCTTGGACTAAGAGGTAACCCAGAGTATTTTTTTCCTTCTCCTTTGAAACAAGGTCTCTACATAGTCCAAGCTGGCATTGAACTTACTAAATTGCTGAGACTGGCTTTGAACTCTAGGTCCTCCTAACTCAGCCTCCTGAGAGCTAGGATTACAGGTATGTGTCACCATTCTCAAAGAGTAATATTCTTTACAGCAAAATACGTTCAAGTCTTTATCAATTTTGTTTCAAACATAATGCAAATTCTTCGATGGATTTAAGACTGTGCTCAGAATGCCTGCAAGTTTTTAAAACATTTGCAGAACTTCACCCAAAGAATTGCAAAGAGATGTCTAAATTACTTTATCAATACACAATATATATTTGAACCCTGCCTGTAGGCCAGACGCTGCAAAGATTAAATCATATCCCTGAAGGAATTCACAATCTAGAAAAAGAGCAGTAATTAGAATGTGAATGTTTTAAGTGCAAAACCAAAGATAAGCACAAATAATTCTGAAGCTCAGAAAGGGGTCAATAGTGGAGCTTGGAAAACGAAAGTGTTTTTCAAAAGTCATCAAATGTAGCACTTTAAGAAATAAGGAAGTAGTTTGCCTATGCTAGTCGAAGTTAGCACAATGCCCCAGCACTGGCGTGAAACTAACCGACTAAAAGAAATTTATAATCAGAATCTAGGTTATCATATTTTTAAAATGTTAGGTCATTGCTCAACTTCTAAGCAAGCACTTGAGCCAACTGACCTATATCTCCAGCCCTCAACTTCTATTAGGAAAATTCGACTTAAAACAAAAATACACTTTTTTAGATTATGTCCAGCAGCTAAGCAAATAAGACACTGGCAACCTGAAACTAATTTCCAGTTTTACCTAGACCTATTAAACTGAAATACGTTAATAAATCTTAAACACGCTTATAAACTTTGCACAAATTGAAATGTGATGAACAAATTCTCAAAACCTCCCACCTTTTGTAGACAGTAAAATGGAAAGCCTCTCTCGCCTTCCAAAGATGAAAAACAAAAGTTTTCACAGATGTGAAATACATAGAGAAAGTTCACCCAAGAAGACTAAAAATCTACCACTTCCTCTTTAGATACTGTCTCTTCCCCACCCAGGAGCAGGATCGTGATCAAACATCCCGAGGCTCCTTCCCGGACTTCGGGGAGACAGGCGGGAGATCACTCACCCAGGCCTGGGCGCTTGGGCTCACCCGGGAGCGCAGTAGTCCTGCGGCGGGGACGGTGAGGGCCCGGCGGGGACGACGGAAAGGAGCTCTACAGAGAACCTGGGCCGCTGCTCCCCGACCCCGCGCACCCGCAGGTCCGGGCTCTCAGGTGCCTCCCTCAGCCTCCGGTACCTCCGAGGGGGAACGGGGGCGTCACCCCGCCCCGCCCCCAAGACACAAAGGCTTGCTGGCCACTCGCGCTGCCCCTCGCGCCTTCCTGAGCCACCGCGGTCAGTCAGGTCCCCCGCGGCCGCCGCGGCCCCAACCCTCACTCCCGAGGCTCGCTCAGGCCTGGCCCCAGGTAGGAAGCATTCGCGCTCCCTAGGCTACCTCCTCCTCCTCCTCCTCCTCCTCCTCCTCCTCCTCCTCCTCGTCGCCTCAGGACCGCAGAACAGTCAAAACCTGTGAGACCCGCCCAGCCCAGAGAGCGCGCGCCCGCGCATGCAAATACACACGCGCCGGACGCCTGAAGGCGGCGGCCGCGCGCGCCCCAGCTCCGGCTTGTGCGCGACGCGCACGCACGGAAACACCGCCGCTCCGCGGAGGGGGCGTGATCACACCGAGGGGTGCTCCGCGTTCCTACGAGCGCAGGGGGCGATGCGCTCGACGTGGCATGCGTGGCCCCGCCCCCGCACCCCGACGTCCGGGTGGCCCGCGCGCGCCAGCGAGCGCGGAGGAGGAGAAAGGAGGTGTGGTTGTCGTCCTGTTCGGGTGGAGGACTCCGCGGGTTGGGAGACTTAGTGGAGAGATGGCTAGAATGACCCAGAGAGGAAAGGGGCTGGTTTCTGGGCGGGACCGAGTCTACGAGGGGGCGAGGCTTCCCAGAGAGGCTCCAGTGGCCACGTCCCGCGGCCCCCCCTGAGCAGCTATCCTCGGATCGCGGTGCCCTGGACCCCACAGACATGGCCGAAGTGAAGAACCGGAAGAAAGCAGGGCCCAAGGCCGCCCCGGCAGAACCTGGGAAGCGGAGCGAGGGCGGGAGGAGCCCCGAGGCCCAATGCGACGCGCGCCGCGGCTGGGCAGACCCCCGCACCGGGCTGAGCCTGCTGTCGCTGGGGACGTGCCTGGGCCTGGCTTGGTAAGTGACGCACGGCCCTGGGCTGGGCATCGCCCGGCTTCACACCCGAACCGCGGCTGCAGCCTCTGCCTCGCCCCGAAACCCCTCCCTCACCTCTCCTTTCCTTTTCTTTCTGGCGATCGTTTCATAAAATCATTGATTCTTCACGCTGGTAGTTCCATAGCCCCGTCGCACAGCTAATGCTGAGCCTGAATTTTGGGAACGAGTCAGCCCTTTCTTAAACGTTTCAGATTCGGCCAGACTGGGTCTCTCACAGTTGCGCAGATTGAGCTTGAATTTGGGATCCTCTTGCCTCAGCCTCCCAGAGTTCTGAGATTCCAAGCGAGCACACCACATTAGCCTATTCACCCATGCTTTTGAGCACTTAGTACACTTGGACACTTTGACACAGTTATAAACCGTTAACTTTTTGTGCATTCTACGCTGTTCCCGACAAATTTACTCCCTTCCACCCAGAAAGGTCTGATGGCTATGTGTGCGACTTACAGTTGTTACGGTCTCAAAGCAACAAACTTTAGTACTAAACAGTGAGGTTTGGAGAATTTTTCATATTCCAGTCTATTGCATATGTTATGAATATAACCTATTCTTAGGTTACAGATTGAACTGCACCATAAAGCCACAAAAACACTGTAAGTATTCAACAGTTGAACATTTATAAATTTTAAACTAAGCAAATAGTGATAGATGGGTGTGGTTGAGAAAATGAATATTAGAAATAACCTTATCCCAGCATTCAGGAGGCTTTGAGACACAAAGATTGCTGTGAGTTCAAAGCCAGCTGGAACTACCTAGCAAGACGCTGTCTCAAAAAGACAAAAGAAATTATGCTTACCATAAATACATAGGTAAGTAGGTTGGTTGATTGGTTTTGAGACAGGGTCCCTCAGGGTTCTTCAGGCTGACTTTGATCTTGCTGTTTATTTCAGTCTGGCCTTAAACTTGTTTCGATCTTCTTGCCTCAGTCTCCTGAGTGCTGGGATCACAGGCATGTACCATCAATCCAATGGATCAAATTTACCCAAAGCTTCTTTTACAATAATGATTTCATTCTGAATAAACTTGCTGATCTATAGGATAAATTCATGAAGTGATGGATGGTAAAACAAGTTCCTGATATTAACTTTTATTTCTTTAGGATGATCTCACAAGCCTATATTCTAGGGGAAACAAGACAAAATTCTGAAAACCTAAGAATAAAGTCTGGGCTACGTAGTGAGTTCAAGGCCAGCCTGGACCACAGAGTAAAAAGTAATAAAACAAAAACAAAAAAACAAGAATAAGTCAGTCAATCAAAAAATATAACCTCCATATATTCATCTTTGAAAATTAGGAAATAATGCTTTCTAGTAATGAGTTTTAATTGCTTCTTAGCCTTTTGGCTATGTTGAGTGTAATAACAAGTTTTATAAGTTCATATTGTCCTGCCATGGTGGCACACACTTGTAATCCCAGAGCAGAGGTAGGCTGAAGCAGGAAGATCACAGGCTCAACTCCTGCCTGGACAACTTAGCAAGAAAAAGGGCTCCATGGTAGAGCACCCTAGGTTCAGTTCCCAGTGCCAAGATAAAGAATATATTTTTAGAAAAATAGTTCATATTAACCTACAGGAAAAATCAGTCTGCTCTAATTATGTAACCTGGGTTTACAAGTATCTCATATTGTAGACATTTACTTGCATCATCAAAAGAAATTTATTTCAGCCAATCTCATGCACGTTTGTTTAAAAAATAAGTCCGTTTTTATAGTTTTATGTGAACAGTTAAGCCTAATGATCCTATTTATAAATTAAAAATACCAAAAAAGAAATGAGAAAAACCTTTGCAAGGCTACACAAAATTCATACAGTTGCACTTAGAAGTCTCTCTTTAAGACCTAGAACAGACAAGCAATTCTGGGTAATAATAACACAGCAGGACAATCCCAGATTCAAAGTTATATTGCAAAGCTATGATGATACAAACAGCATGATACTGGCACAGAAACAGACATGCAGATCAGTGGAACAGCACAAAGGAAGCAGAAACAACTCCAGACATAGTCAACTGTCTCATCTTTTGACAAAGAAACTAAAAACTGGAGGAAACATAGCCTCTTTGATAAATGGTGCTGGGAAAATTGGATATCCACATGCAGAAAACAGAGTCTAGTCATAGATAGATAGATCACATGTTCTAAACTAAAATCAAAATTGATGAAAGATCTAAATGTTAGAACAATCTGCTGGAAGATAAAATAGGTAAAACTTTAGAAGAATAGGCAAAGACTTTCTGCACAGAACCCCAGTGGCACAAGAAATAATTCTAAGAATCAACAAATGGGATCATTTCGATCCCAGATGCAGCAAAAAAAAAAGGGGGGGGGATCATATCAAGTTAAAAAGCTGTGCACCAAAGGAAACAACAGTGAAGAGACAAACTATAGAATAGGAAACAAATTTTGCCAGCTAGTCCTTGGACAAGGACTGACATGTAGACTATATAAAGAGCTCAAAAAAATACTCCCTGCTGAGAATAAAAGAACCACTCAAATGTGCGACCAAAATGAATAGACACTTCTCAAAAGTACAGAAGGCTAGTAAATACACGAGAAAATGTTCCATATTGCCAGCCATCGGAAATGCAAATTAAAACTACGCTGAGATACCATCTTATCCCACAAAGAATAGCTATCATCAAAAAATCTACTACTAACATGCTGGTGAGGATGCAGGGAAAAAGGAACCCTTATGCATTCTTGGTAGGAATGTAAACTCTATGGAGACCAGTATGGAGATTCCTCAAACTAAAACTAGAGGACCAGGTATAGTGGCACATGGCTGGAAACCCAGCAATTGGGAGGCTGAGGCGGAAGAATTGCCGTGAGTTCAAGGCCAGCCTGGACCACAGAACAAGACCCTGTCTCAAAAAAAGTAAAAACAGACATTCATCTGACCTAGCTATTCCACTTCCAGGTACTGAATGAGTTAAAAATCACCATATTATAGTGACACATGCCATACCCATGTTTATAGCAGCACAGTTTTATTTTTTAAATTATATTTTATTGGTACATTTCAGATACACATAATGATCACATTCGTCATAGAAAATTTGTACCTGTACATGATACTAACTTGATTTTTCCCCCATTCCTCTAGATACTTTTCAACCTCTCCTTCCCTCCCCATTTACAAAAGCTTTGGTTCCATTTTTTTCCTCTTTTTCTCATTTTTTAACTTTTTTCCTTTCCCCTTCCCCTCTTCCTTGTTCTCCTCCCCACTTGAACATTTTCCTCCTAGTTCACATTACCTGTATTTGCATTTTGGTCCTTATTTACAATTTCGCTTTCTCACACCCAAAAGACAATGAATATATACATATGTGAGCAGCACAGTTTATAATAACTAAATCTTGGACACAGCCTGTATGTCCACCAACAAATGAATGGATAAAAAAAAATGTATTTACACGCCATGAAGGATAAACTTGAGGCATTTGTAGGTGAATAGATGCACCTGAAGATAATAATGTTAAGTGAAATAAATCATATACACAAGTTTAAATGTGGTGTGGTTTCTCTTACATGAGAAACCCAAATATAGAGTAAATAAAAGATTTTAAGTCTCTCACTTCTTCATTAAGCTTTGGAGTCTAAATGTCTTCAGTGGAAATGAATTTACAAAGCATTGTCAATTAGCGCTTCTTAGTTTGACTGGTACTCAGCTCCTCTGGGAAACCTAAAGTTTTCAATAGATAAGCCACATCGCAGACCAGTTAAGTCAGTGGGGGGGGGGGCGGCACAGACATCAAATTCTAGTATCCGGGGAAGCTTTTGAGCCACACTGCTCTGTGTACTATGACTTAGGCAGGTGCTTCATCTGGTTCTGCTTCAGTGCCTTTTGATGACTAATATGTCATCTACTGCTTTTTGTTTTAGTTTGTTGGTACATTTTAGTTGTACATAGTGATAATGTTCATTATAGGGAATTTTTGTACTTGTTTATGGTATATCTTGCTTTTTTTTCCCCCATTGCCCTACCCACCCTTCAGGCCCTCTTCTCTTTATTTATGAAAGCTTTGCTTCCATTTTTTCCTTCTGATTTTTTTTCTTGTCCCTTCTTCCTCCTCCCCTACCCCTACCTTGTTCACCTTCTCCTTTCAACATTTTCTTCCCATTTCACAATATGAGTTATACATTTTAGTCCTTATTTACACTTTCAGTTTCTCACACCAGAAAAACCATGGGATATTTACACATGTGTCTGATTTATTTCATTTAAGAGTAGGAACAAGCTAAAAATGTCTCAAAACTTGCCCTTCTTTATGGCAGAGTAGTATTCCACTGTATAAAGAAAACCACATCTTCTTTATCCATTCATTGGTTGATGGGCACTTGGGTTGTTCCCAAGATTTAACTATTGCAAACTGTGCTGCTAGAAATATGGGTGACAACTGCTGCATTTTCTGAGCCTGAAGGACTCAGTCAATAGCCAAAGTAGTGTTAATCTCAAGCATTTCTTTTATGCTCACTGACTGCAAATCTTTGGCAAGCTGGTGCTGATGTGTTGTTTTAAAGATCATGATGGCTTTTTTTATGCTTTTGGCCCTTTTCATTTTGTGGTTTGAAACAGGTCTTGTTCTGTAGTTCAGGCTGGCCTTGAATTTACTGTGTCACTCAAGCTGATCTTGAACTCCCAGCAATCCTCCTGCTTTGGCCTCCTGAGTGCTGGGATTTACAAGCATGTGCCAGGCTTTGCTTCTATAATTTTACTATTTATCAGATGAAGAATATACTCCAATTTTATTTGAGTTGTCTTATTTTTTTAATTGCTTTGGAACTGGCATCAAACCATAGTCTCTCACATGCCAGGCAAGCCCAGGTAAGTACAATCCAACAGCCCTCTGAGGCATATCATTTAGTATAATCAACTGCATGGTCTCTACACTTTGTATCTCCTGCATGTTCTGTGGTTATTTGGGCAATGGTGCTTTTGTTTTCTTTTTCTATAACCTCTTTTCATATTCTATCTACTAATCACTATCATCTGTCTCTATCACTCTGCATTTCTTAGCCTATTCTTAAATTTTAGCTTTAAAATACTTTTCTGTGCTATGTTTGTTTCTCTAAAATACCTGCTTTCTAGATATTGCAAAAAATAGTTGAGATCAACGATCACACTCTAAATAGATCACCGTGGCATCCTCCAGAAGTACTACTTGTGCGGGCTGCTGTTACAGACGCCGCACTGGGCAGCTCAGTGCGCTGTGGACATGCACAGAGGCAGTGTCTGTATTTGCTCGTCGCTGCGTGAGTTAAACCCTCAGGCCCTTGTAAATGGTGATAGAAACTGAGAAGACTTGCAGCCGCCTATACCAGAATTGGTGTTGTGCCTACCAGAAGTGGGTAGAATAAATAATCCTTGGAAATTCA
Organism: Hydrochoerus hydrochaeris; assembly: GCA_004027455.1. Taxonomy (NCBI): domain Eukaryota; kingdom Metazoa; phylum Chordata; class Mammalia; order Rodentia; family Hydrochaeridae; genus Hydrochoerus; species Hydrochoerus hydrochaeris. The sequence continues at coordinate 45,180 of PVLA01004929.1, forward strand.
AATTTAAATGACTATAGACTGGGCAGTAGTGATTTTTATTTTCTTTTTCCAGGTTCGTATTTCAGCAGTCGGAAAAGTTTGCAAAGATGGAAAACCAATACCAGTTACTGAAAATAGAAAACAGTGAATTCAGAGGATTTCAAAGTAAAATCAGTTTAATTTCAGAAAAGGTAAAATTATTAATTAACTTGTCTGGGGAGGCGTTCCCATGAGACTCCCTTTCTTTATTCCTGTCTTCTGTCTAGGGCTGCTTTCTTCCTGCCCGTTAAGCTTGTACTGTGTTACTCGCTGCTCTTCCTACACTGGGCTTTGTCCCCCGACCCAGTTTAGACTCAGGCTGCATTTTGAAAGGACAAAGATGTCAGTGTCAGGTACCAAGAGCATTGAAAATAGGGTTGATCTTTAGGTGTAACATTAGAATAGGTAGAGCATTTGTTAAGAAAAGATAGATCCATTCTTTTTCTTGGTTTTCATCTTTTAATCATAAATATATGCATATAAGGACAGTCTAAAAATAAATGTTGATTTGCTAGCCAAATAAGAGTTCTAGCCAGGTAAGGAACACACCTATAATCCCAGCACTCAGGAGGCTAAAAGAAGATCACAGATTCACGGCCATCCTGGGCTACATAGTGAGTTCAAAGCCAGCCTAAACTACATAGCAGACCTGTCTCAGAAACACAAACAAAGTTCTAATGAAAATTAAATTAACATGTCTATCATACCTTTCTTCAACTTGGCAGTGCAGATTCCTGCCAGATGCATTATTACTGTAACTCATCTCTCAAGATAAGGTCAGCTGTGATCAGTAAGGTATCATGTGGCCTCTGTCTCCTACCAGCACCAAGCTATCACTGGGGAGTGTGCCTTATTTGTTTCCTTATTCATCACATAACCTTTACTCATGACATAGGGTAGACAGGGACTTTGCTTGCTGACAGGGTGGGCAAGGGTGCTATAAACATAGACAAATGCACTTCATAATAGCTGTCTTGGAAGCTGCCAATAAGCCCATCAGCTGATGAGTAGTAAAGTGCAGTGTTCACAAACCATGGAATACTGCTCTGCTGTGAAGAGAGAGGGCTTGAGACGTGTAGGAGAACAGATGCACCTTGAGACAGTAAGGTGGAGTGAAGAAAACCAGACAGACAAGTGTGAACATCACATGGCTTCCCTTAGATTAAAAAGCTAATATGTAAAGTATGAAATAAAAGATACTAGGAAAAAAGGTTATTGTATTCTGTTTCTGCTGTTGGTTTCTAGTTTTACTCCAGTGTGGTATGAGAGCTCACTTTGCAGGATTGCCAATCCTTTGGATATACTAAGGTCTTTATTGTTGCTATGAGCATGAATTTAAAAATATATTTCCAGAATCAGAAAATCTATGAAGATAGAGAGTAGCTCCGTGGTTGCCTTGATTTAGGGGCTTGGGGGCTTGGGAGACGACAGTTCATGGGTAGAGCATTTTGTTTTGGGATAACAAAACTGATCTAAATTTGATCATGGCTATGGTTGTACAACTCTGTCAATATGCTAGAATCTACTGCATCACTTTTTAAGTTTGTAAATTGTGTAATGTGCAAATTTTAATTGCATAATGCTGATACTTAAATAAACATAGATGCTATGAGACATCTGTAAAATGGAGGGTCTGAGCCCTTGCAGCCTCAGGTGCAGGGTAAGCGTTTAACCCCCCTAGCAGAGAAAAGCTGGGGTAAAAGTAAGCCTCCCTCACCCACAGGAGAGGATTCCCCAGACTCAAGGTGAGCCTGGGGGCATCTCGGAAGGGACCATGAAGACTTCGCTTTCTAGCACAGGGCTCAAGTTGGAACCTGGTTGTGGTTGGAGGGGGCACTCTAACACCCTAGTGGAAGAACACATTTCAGGGGCTGCAAAATTTGCATATTTAATTGAAAGCAAGTTTTGAACAACATTAGATTTCCTTTCCTTGCCCCCGTGGTAGGGATTGAACCCAAGACATGGACTGAGCTACATCACCATTTCTTTGTTTGAGTTTGTTTGTTTGTTTGTTTGTTTGTTTGTTTTTAGACAGGGGTCTTGCTAAGTCAGAGTTGTCCAGGTTGAGCTCAGACTCAAAATCCTCCTATCTCTTCCTCCCAGACTGCTGGTATTACAGGCCTGCATCATCAGACTAGATTTCCGTGTGTGTGTGTGTGTGTGTGTGTGTGTGTGTGTGTGTGTGTGTGCGTGTGTACGTATGTGCATACCAAGGATCAAACTCACAACCTCGTACTTGTCACACAGGCACTTACACTGCTGATGTAAATCCCTGGCTACATTTCCTTTTTAAGTGAAAAATTTGGGTGACAGTTTAAAAACTTTGGGGAACAGAATGGGGGAAAAAAAGAAGTAGCAAGATACATCATGTACAAGTATAAATTCCCTATACCAAATGTGATCACTATGTATATCTAAATTGTACCAATAAACTAAATAATAAATAAATAATAAAGGCTCGGAAGCAGACTTTTCAAATATCATTACAGGAATCAAGAAATATTTAGCCTTTCGTAGCTCTTCCCCTTCCTGCCTGCCCTGGGGAGTAATTTAATAATAGCCACCTAGGGACTGGAGCTGGGCACTCATCACCATTGTGTCCCCTTGGACAAATCCCTGGGACTTCTCTCAGCTGTTTCCTCTCATTCATAAAATTAAAAAATGACCAGATTTTTGTAAGGATCAGATGAGATATATATACAAACCCTTAGAAAATTTTTATGCACTAATAAATTTATGACATTAGCTCTTTTCAGAACACTGGAAAACTTAAAATACAGTGGAAACCCATAATGCTAGTTATAGTGATGTGTTAGTCAGTTATGGCTTACAGATGAAAGCTTGAAACTTTATTTTCCTCAAAGTGGATTTTGGACTTGGGGCGTTCTGCCTCCAGACTGCTCTGATAAACAGCTTAGCCAGGAAATTATCCCAGGCAAAGATATGCTTGCCTGTTTAAGATACTGCTAAAACAACCAGCCCTAACGCTATTACCAATGTACAAGTGTTTTTCAGAATCAGTGTCTAAAGGAGCTTGGCTTGAGGTGACGAGCGTGCATTTAAATAATTTTTAAATGATGTTTTTTCAGAGTGGTCTGTTACACATTGTCCCCACCTGTCACCCAGAACTGCTGCAGCTCTTTCTTGATTGCCATGGGCCCCAGGGCTCTTAAAGCCTTCTTCATAAACATCAAAAGCCCAACTGTGTCCTTTGTGCTCTGAGACATGGGGGCTACAAAAAAATCTTACACCATGTTCTCTTCCCAGAGAAGCTTTCAGATCTTCACCTTACCAATGCATCAGCCTGGAATGAGATTTCCATCATGTATCAGCTTTTCTCCACTGTCCCCGACTCACTGCTCCTCTAAGCATCATTGCTCCCTGCGTTCTATCATGACATTAATCTTAGTCCATGGTGATTTTTTTTGTCCTTAATTATCTCTCATGTCTCTAGATCAAACGTTACCACCCACCCCAAGCTAGGGATTAAACCCAGGACTCGATGACGTGCTAGGCAAGTGCTTTCCACCGAGCCACATACCTCCCCAGCCCTTGCCATCTTTCATCTCTATTTGCTGTGCCCCTAGAATGGATGAGCTCGCAGAAGGCACTCTGTGGATCTTATCAGAGCCAGCATGGTGCACTGCTAGAATCCTAGCACTCTGGGACTGAGGCAGGGGGACTGCAAGTTCTACCCAGCCTGGGCAATTAGCAACTTTAGTGAGATCCTGTGTCAAAATTTTGTTAAAAATAAGAAAAAAGAGCTGTGGATGCAGCTCAATGAATAGGCTCTGGGTTCTGGGTTCAGTCTCCTAGTACCACACACAAAGAAAATCTTATTAGGAATCTAGGATATATGATACAGAAGTTCCAAAACCCTATTAAAGTGTAAAACCAGGGGCCGGGATATAGCTCAGCAAATAAGCACCTGCCTAGCAAACACAAGGTCCTGAGTTTGATTCCTGCTACCAAAAAAAAAAAAAAAAATGTAAAGCCAGGACTGATCTACTACAGAATGCTCAAAATTTTTCTATGACACTTGACAATAACTGCAGGAGTTCAGGCCTAGGGTTATGGACTTTATCCTGGAAGTATCAGGAAATAGTGAAAATGTTTTCTTTTTTTTAATTTTGTTGTTTAACAGTGTGTCTTGATGTACATGGAAGTTCTTTGGTTTGGTTTGGTTTGATTTTGATTTTTTTGAGACAGGGTCTGGCTATATAGTTCACACTGACTTTGAGCTCATTGTGTAGCCCAGGCTGGCCTCAAACTCATAGCAGTCCTTCTGCCTCAGTTTCCCAAGTGGTGAGATTATAGGTGTGCACCATCACACAGCTTCATAGTTTTCAAAGGTTAGTCAGGGGTAGGGTAGGATGATACAGAGAATAGACTAGAAGCAGATTTTAGTAATCCTTACAGAATACTTGGTTTTGAAATCTTGCATTTTGGCCCCACTCAAATGCTTCCCTAACACTTTGTTATAGTACAGACTTGGCTAAAAAAAATTTTTTTTTCAGACAGAACCTCTTTAGAATCATAAGATTTAGGGAAAGCAACAAATTCTACAGAGTTGCAGTTTCTAAAAAAGCCAAATAGAGCCAGGCATGGTACCACATGCCTATAATTTCAACATATGGGAGACTGAGACAGGAAGATCCCTGTGGGTTTAAGGCCAGCCTGAGCTACATAGTTCAAGACCAGCCTGAACTATATAACAATACCCTGTCTCCGTAAATAAATAAATAGCCAAATAGGACCAGGAATGGTGGCACATGCCTGTAATCCCAGCACTCAGAAGGCTAAGGCAGGAGGATTGCTTCCAGTTCAAGGTCCACTTGGGCTACCTAGTAAGTTCGAGGCCAGCCTAAACTACATAGTGAGACTCTGTCTCAAAAAACATACACACACCAGGGGCCAGGGATTTAGCTCAGCGGCCTAAGTGCCTGCTTGGAAAACACAAGGTCGTGAGTTCGATCCCTGGCACCAAAAAAAAAGCCAAATAACTTAAAAATTTAAGTTATTTTTTTGTGGAATGAAAAAGAGGAAAATGTGTGAAACTTCAGACTTCTCTTAACATTTTCTTTCTTTTGAAAATGGCTTTGTGCTAATGTACAAATATCTGAGACTAAATTCATGTGTATGTTTTTCTGGCATACAGCTAGTTACTCAATTTGTTAAAACAGTCATTCATAAAATGTTTTTGTCAGTGTAATACTGACATATTTGGATATTTGAGACATCTTCAGAATTTGAGTCTGGAATGTGTTGTGGTCCTGATTATTAAAGTATGTTTCTCTAATATAAAAATTATTAAGTGGCCTTGGGAATTGTTTTGTGTTGTAAATGCAGCTTGCGTCTACTGAAGGTACCCTGCAGGAAGCCACATCCTCCATGTCTTTGGTGACCCAGTTTGAGCGGGAAGTATCCAGCCTCCAAAGACTCATGCATGACATTGAAAATAATGAAGAGATGCTCACTCAAAAAATGCAAATCCTTAATGAGAAATTCCAAAATATTACAGATTTCTGGAAGAGAAGCCTCAGAGAAATAAATGGTAATACAGACATTTTCAAAGCAGAGGCAAAGCATATACATTCTCAAGTTACTGTCCAAATTAACTCAGCTGAGCAGGGAATAAAACTGCTCACAGAACGGCTGAAAGATTTAGAAGACAGCACACTGCGAAATATTAGGACAGTAAAAAGACAAGAAGCGGAAGATCTCTTGCGAGTGGAGGAGCAGCTTGGCTCCGATACAAAAGCAGTCGAGAAATTAGAAGAGGAGCAGAATGCCCTCCTCGCCAGAGACGAGGATCTGGCCAATAAACTTTCCAGCTACGAACCCAAAGTGGAAGAATGTAAAATGCATTTGCCAGCCATCGAAAATGCTGTTCACTCCGTTATCAGAGTCTCTCAGGACCTGATGGGAACAGAAAAGAAAATGGAAGAACTGACCACACAGATGTTTAATGTAGAAGACAATATGCTGAAAGTGGTGTCCGAAATAATGGAACTGCAGAAAACCCTGGAAGGGATTCAGTATGATAATAGCATATTAAAGATGCAAAATGAACTAGATGTTCTAAAGGGGAAAGTGCATGATTTTATAGCATATTCAAGTACAAAAGAAAAAGGAACTTTGGAAGAATATAATCTAGAAAATAAAGAAATCAGCAATGATTTTTAAGCTCACTACATATATTCTGATGAACTATATTACTGTATGTAATTAGAATATGTCCCATGTTTTTGAGTTATATTGATATTTCTCACTTTATTGAAAAAAAAGTAAGATATCCACACAAATGGATTAACTACATAATCAAGGCTTTTTTTTTTGGGTACCGGGGATTGAACTCACAACCTTGTGCCTGCCAGGCAGGCACTTATACCACTGAACTAAATCCCCAGCTAGAGCTTAACTTTTTAAGATTGAAAAGTTATTTAACCACTTCAAATAGAATTCTAAAATATGTATTTCTCTACTTTTAAGGCACTATAATTAATTTTTAAAGTATTTTCCAATAATGGGCAGCATTATGAGTTTAGCCTATTAAGATTGGACCCAAATATATTGCTGTCCTTAGGACCATTTCTTTCCTTCTAGGAACTGTTGAAGAGCGTTTCCCATTTTGCTAAGTGACCCTAGTTTTGCTGTTACTCAGGTCTGTGTCTCTTACCTGTTGGTCACCTGTGCCTGCTGTCAGGCTGGTTGGTAGATAATGTGCCAGTCTCGGTCAGCTCCTCACTTCCTTTGCCAACTCACTGCAGGCTGAGACTCTGTACCACCAAGTTCATAGGCTCTTTCATCCGATGTACCACGGGGAGAGTATAGAGGTTTTTCTGTAAATTAATGTGCATTTTGTAAAAACTATGAATCCTGAGAAATAGTTTACTTTTTGTTAAGGTTCTAAACTGTGTTACACTCCTAAGAATTTTTAAATATGAAAATATAAAGAAGTATGTTTTTATTTAAACCCTTTCCTAGTAGTTGTATATGCGTCCAAGTACAAATTTGTGAAGTATCTTTGTTTACCTGGGCTTTTAAAGTTTGAAGTAAGACTCTTGAGTTTGTTAGACACGTAATCTCTTGATAAATTAGTCAATTTAAAATAAAAATACATGAATAAGCCTGTTTTAAGGAGGAAAAAGCAACATAACAATAAATGGTAATAATTATGCTGACTAAAAGTTATGTCATTATTTTAAAGATTCCCCAAATTTATGGAACTAAATGTTTCACTTTTTTTTTTTTTTTTTTTTTGAGAGACAGGGTCTTGCTTTGTAGTCCAAGCAGGTTGTGAACTCACTATGTAGTCCAGGCTGGCCTCAAACTTATGGCAATCCTCCTGCCTCAGCCTCCCAAGTGCTGGGATTATAGGCATGCATCACCATACCTGGCTCACATACTGATTTTATTTTATTCAAAATTATAGAATGTAGCTGAGTACATTATATAACTGTATATGGAAATTTGGTTCTTTCTGCCAGTAACCATCCCACTTTTATAGGCTGTTTCAATAAAATTAAATGTACAGAACTGGAAAGAAGTTAGTTACAAAAGGTGGTTATACTCAGGTATTTTTATTATGTAAATTTGCAAGTTTTTGGAGAAACTTCAAACCTACAATTAGGCCTGTGGAAAACAGCCATAAGTTATAAAATTAAGCCTAGAAGAGTGCTATTACTGAGTCACAGTATTGATTTCTAAAATTTCCCTTTTTTTTTTGTATACAGAGTCTTATTATTAGTTGGGGTTGGCCTCGAACTCATGGCAATCCTACTGGCTCAACCTCCTAAGTACTGGGATTACAGGCATGCACCACCACAGCCAGCAGTTTCTAAAATTTTAACACTAAATTTCTTGACACCTGGGTGTCTTTTAAGTTTTTATCTGTGCACTGACAAAACTGTACTTTTATTTGAATGTCAATAAAATAGATTATTATTATTTATAAGCGCATAGTTTATTATATTAACTAAATACTGAGAGCAGCCATCAATAGATGATTGGACAAAGAAAATATGGTATCTATATATAAAGGAATACTACTCAGCTATAAAGAACGACAAGTTTGAGACCTGTAAGAAAATGGATGCACCTGGAAAATACAGCACTGAGTGAAATAAACCAGACACATGAGCTTGAATACCATATGGTGTCTCTCACTAGAGTGAGGCAAAGTGCAAACTAAGGGGTGGGACCTCTTGTAGTAGGGAGGTGGACCAGGGGATAAGGAGGGAAAGGGGAAATAAGAAAAACACAGATACGCCATGTTCAGGGCCCTAATAACCTCAGTGAATGTAAACTGTACACCATAACATGAGCTGAGATTAATAATAACAAGAATGAAAATCAGGATAGGGGAATTAGAAGACGAGAGGGGAAGGAAATAAAAAAGAAGCTGTAGTATCCACCCCCAGGACGATTGTAAACTGCATATACTGCAAATGTACTAACAAAATTTAAAAGTTAAAAAATAAAATACTTTATTAATTTAGTGGGGACTTTATTGTTTCAACATCCATCCTGTTGGGACAGATGTAATCTCTTCACTGTACTCCTTCGTAAATGTGTGTGTGTGTGTGTGTGTGTGTGTGTGTGTGTGTGTGTTTGGTCTGATTCAAGTCAGGAGGGATGGTACATGCCTGTCATCACAGCACTTGGGAGGCTGAAGCAGAAGGATCGCTTTAAGTTCAAGATCAGCCCAGGCTACAGAGTGAGACCCTGCCTTAGAATAACCACCCCCCCCAAAAAGAGAGAGAGATCTGATTCAACTTTGATACTATTAAATACCAGGGTAGGGCCAGGGATGTAACTCAGCAGCACAGAGCCTACCTGGCAAGTGCAAGGTCCTGAGTTCAGTTTCTGGTACCAAAAAATAAATATGTACGCACATACCAGGTAGTGGTTACTGAAAATAAATGGAAACAAGGTGACCACCATGCCCTAAAATACATTTAAAAGGGAAATGAAAACTGCGCTTTCTGCAAGTATCACATGAGAAAACTTAAAATGTGCATTTATATATTTTTTTACTAAGAGGTTTTTCTATCTAAAAGATTGTCAGATTTATGTACATGTAGTCTTTGTTTCTTCCATCCATGTGGTTAACACAGTCAATTGAAATTTCAAAAAACTTCCTGCATATTGAATACTAAACTACATCATTAATCTTTAAGAAAATTGCCAATACTCTAATACATACTTTGTATCATTGTACTTAATGATAAATTTTATATTAATTTATTATAGAGTGCTGAGTTCATTTTTTTTTAAATGTAGCACAAATAAGACAGTTTTATGAAGCAGGCGCCTCCTTATTTTTAAACTTTTGGGTGTAAAGATTTAAAATACAGTAATATTTCCTAAAATTCCACCTAATGATTCAAAGCTGTTGACTGTGTACATTTGTGTTTTATAATGGAAAGTGTTGATTTATTAGCTCAAATTCCCGCATAGAAAATTAAACCAGTAAGATACAAAGTTAATGGTATTATCTGAAATCTCAACCTAATTTTAGACTTGATCAACATTTGACATGATGTCTTTATACTGTACAATGATGCTGATGTAAATTCACCATACATACCAAAAACCTTTCATTTTTCATAGAGTTCATGTTTGCACAATTGCAAAAGCTCTGCAAATTCTCCCAATTTAATTCACTTATAAACTATTAATTTACTACAAGCCATAATGTTCTCTGCCAGCTTTACAGCAGGAAAGAACTAATGGTTTAGTACTTAATGTGCCAAACGTTTCTAGACTTATATTCATCTTGTCCCCTTAATAGCTCCGCAGATCAAGTGTCTACCATGCACCAGCAGTGTGCTAGGCATTTTACATGTACTTACACCATTCCTTCCTGCAGCTTCCTTAGCTGATACATCCACTTTACAAATAAGGAAACTGAGATGCAACAAAACTAGTAATCTTTTTTTTGAGACAGGGTCCCATCTCCATATTCTAAACTGGACTTGAACTCTTTATGTACCCTAGACTGGCCACAAGCATGTTGCAGTCCTCCTGCCTCAGCCTCCCAAATGCTGGGATCACAGGCATGCACCACCACACCCAGCTAAGATTAGCAATTTTGTAATCATTCCTCCTGTCCAACTGCAGAGCTGAAGACCTCCTGCCCTGTGATTCAGCCTGCTACTGTTCACCCAGAGGAGTGAAAAAAATAATCGCAGAAAATCTGTCATACAGCTATTTTGAGAATTCAAAGGCACTAGTAATTCGTCCAAATGTGTTGTCTGCCATGTTGCCACTAAACGAGGCTGTTTCTCAGAAGCTGTTAACTGTGCTCCAAAATTGTTTAAGCTTTGGGCATAAGAAGGATCAATAAATGTTAGGGAAGATTGGGAGAGCCAGGGTGGAGGAATCTTCTAAACTCTGTGTTCTTGGGCATTTTCTGTGGGCGCTTAATTTTTAAATAATAGAGTAAGAGAATTGTACCAAATAATCTCTAAGATCTCTTTTGGCTTCTAGTGTTGTCTGGGGGTTTTTGGTATTTTGAGAGAGCATCTTGCTACATAGTTCAGGCTGGGCTTCAATTCACTATGTAGCCCAGGCTGGCCTTGAACTTACACCCCACCCCAGTGCTGGGATCACAGGCCTATACCACCAACCCATCACCTGCACCTTCAGTGTTTTAAATGGCAGGGATCTGTATTTCCAGATCGTTTAGTAGAATTCAGAGACCCTCTAGCAAAGTGTTTGTAAAGCAGATTGAACTGTGTTGCTGTGTGTGTAGTCTAGACAATACTTAACCTTCCAGGACCCCATCTAGCTTAGTGCCTTGCATATATGATAGGAATTTGGTAAATATTCAAATTCCTGATGGAATCTTTTATCTACTGATAAATTCTCTAACTTTTCTATCCACCCTAGGCTTACTTAAACTTTAAATGGTTTGTAAAAATTATTCAGTATAGGGCTGGGGATTTAGCTCAGTGGCTTAAAAGCGCCTGCCTGGCAAGTGCAAGGTCGTGAGTTCGATCCCCGGTATGGGGTGGGGGGGATTATTCAGTATAGCAGTTTCAGCTGGGTTGTGGTGGCACTGCAAATTCAAGACCAGCCTGGGCTACAAAGTGAGCTCAAGACTGGCCTGAACTGCATGTTGAGACCCTGTCCCCCCCCCCAAAAAAAAAAGATAGATAAATATGAGATAGGCAAAACAGACTCCAAAAATTAAAAAAGGAAACATTTATTAGCTGAGCTCAGCGGCGGCACTATTCTAAGGAGCCGTCAGGAGGGAGTGCATGCCGAGCCGGTGGCTGCCGAGCCGGTGGCTGCAGGGTATATAACAGTGACCTAAGAGAGGAGGGGTTAGGGTCTCATAATTAGCATGTCACCGCATAGGGAAGTGCGGTAATGCGATACTTTGCAAGGGGAGGGATCAAGGTGTCTTACAAGAAATGAAGCTGTGCTTACAGGAATTTAAGGAAGTGTAAGGCATCGTTTACAGAAATTACCATGAAATTATAAATTATACAGCAACTATAGGAAACAACAAAAAGGACGTCACAGCTTACTTGCATAGTTATATCAGCTCAAAACAGCTTACAACAAAATAGATAGATAGATAGATAGATAGATAGATAGATAGATAGATAGAGCAATTTCTAGACGATTACTACATTGTATGGAATATATCTTAAAAGTTCCTGATAAATTGCTTTTAAATGCTACCAAGTCAAACAGCAGTTTTTTCTTAATGGTCTAATCTCTATAAGAGTAAGCTAATCTCCTTTGAGGTATCTTAATTCAATAATGTTAAGCAACATTTACTCTACCAGTGTGGATCCATTAATAAATGATAACCTATATTGAAATAGATGAAAGTAAGTCATTACTCCTTTTACCCTTAGGAGACTGTTTCAGCAAACACACTATATTGCAAAACTTTCTCCTTAAAAATAAAGCCTCGTTTTGTAATCACTACTTGATTTCCCTCCTTTTTGTGACTACTGCTTGGTGTCATACTGAAAACAACATTTTCACAAGCTAACCCTTCTAACCAAAAAAACTAAAAGCACTGGACCACCTATGCCACCAGGAATTAATGTAGCATAAAGCTATTGAGGACAAAAGCCCCAAAACTTCTTTTGCAATAGTGGCATTGAACCTAGAGAGCACTGAGCTACATCCCCAACCTGTTTTATTTTTTTATTTTGAAACAGGGTATATCACATTGCCCAGGCTGGCCTCAAACTTTAAATCATTCAGCCTCAGCCACCGGAATAACTCAGATTCCACGGGTGTGTCACTGCTTCTGACTTTGTACAGCAAAATTTGAAAGGAGGAAGAGACCCTAAATAGTCCTGACTAATCAGTCTACTTCCGCATTTCAGCAGTGCATTGTAATTCTTTTCCAACTATATAACAGTTCCTTTTCAAAGCTACCTCAAAATAATATTCTGAGCATATTACATTTGTATTTCCATTAACTATAATAACTTCATGTAAACCAGATAACCTGAAAAGGTTAGCCAGGGGTGGTGATGCATACCTGTAATTCCAGCATTCCAGAGGCTGAGGCAGGAGGATCCCTGCAAGTTTGAGGCCAACCTGAACTGCATAGAAGATCCTGTATCAACCCTTCCCCCACAAAAAAACGCCCATTAAAATTTTGGAGAAATAATACAGTTATTTTAGAAAAAATTTTAATCTTTTTTTTGGTTTTGAGACAGGGTCTCTCTATGCAGTTCATGCTGGCCTTGAGCTCACTTTGTAGGCCATGCTAACCTCAAACTCACAACGATCCTCCTGCCTCAGCCTCCCCAGTGCTAGGACTACAGGAATGCACCACCATGCCTGGCTTAAAAGTTTTAATCATTAAAGTGCATGTTTTATTTTGTGAAGATATTTTGCAGCCTACATATTTGCTATTATTATTCCTGGTTTTCTTTTCCTAAGTTTTATATAATCCATTTACTGACATTCTGCTTCTAAAAAATAAATGACAAATATACTGAAAGCAGACTGTTCTCAATCATATTAGCACAGTAAAGTTGCTGAATCAAACAGCTATACTATTAGTAGGAATTATAATCTCCTATTTTAGCACAAACTGCTTTTTTAGAGACACGTTGAAGGTTAAATGTACAAAAGTCTAAGAGCTGACTTACACACAACAAATGGAGCCCCCTCTCCCGAATAACCAGCGTATGTTTGTCCTGAGGCAGAGATTGACCATATTCTTCTAGCATTTTCCATTTGTTTTTTATTTACCTTCGTAGTCAAGTACATAGCCCATAAATTTATATTAATCTTCCAATTGAAGCTATTTCAACTTTGTATTGTTTATGAAACCTACCCCCATTTTAGTTACTTGTTTTGTTTCAGTAACAAGGATTGAACTTTGGGTTTTCACACTGAGCTACATCCCCAGCCCCTTTTGTCTTGTGTTTTGAGACAAGGTCTCACTAATTCACTAAGTTTCCCAGACACTTCAGTTCCTTCTGCCTCAACATCTCTGGGATGACAGGTAGGTTATCCCACCATGCCCAGCCAAGACTCCATTTATCACTATGATCAGGACTTTCATTTTCCTACTTTCATCTCATTTTACTAACTGGTGGCATAATGCAATAAAATTTCACATATTAAAAGTACAGCTGGGTGTGGTGGTGCACACCTGTAACCCCAGCACTTGGGAGGCTGAGACAGGAGGATTGCTGTGAGTTCAAGGCCAGCCTAGGCTACATAGTTCAAGGTCAACCTGAACCACAAAGTGGTTCCAAAAAAAAAAAGCCAATAGACCTAAATAGATATTTCTGAAAACAAGACATACAGCCAATGAGTATATGAATAAATGTTTAAATGTTTAACTTCACACAACATGAAGGAAATGAAAAATTAAAGCTATACTATCACTTAACACCTGTTAGAATATCTATTATCAAAAAGATAAATGAGGACAGCTGTGGGCAGCATCTGGAGAAATGAAACCCTTGTCCACTGTTGATGAGAATGTAATTTAGTGTAGCCACGAGGAAAAACAAAGTGAGCTTTCCTCAAAAACTTAAGGACAGACCTGCCAGGTAATGCGGCCACTGCACTCAGGAGGGTGTAGCCCGAGGACATGAAGCCATAGTAAAAAGATCCCTGCAGTTGCATGGTCTCTGCAGCATCCCACTAAGTGTCCCAAGGGATGGGGACAAGGCTCAGTGGGAGATCAAAAAGTCTGAGCATCATCAGTGGACAAATGGATAGAAACACAGTGTCCACAGTGGAGACTGCTCAGCTTGACAGGAATTCTGTCACTCCCAGCGACCAAAAACCAATCCAGAGAGCACCGGGTTAAGTAAAATAAGCTATGTAAGAAAGACAAGTACTGCATGAGCTCTTAATTAATATGTGGAATTAAAGAGTCCAACTCAAGGCTGGGGATTTGGCTCAGCAGCATAAGCACCTGCCTTGCAAGCGCACAGTCATGAGATTCGATCCCCAGTACCAAAAAAAAAAAGAGTCCAACTCACGGGAGTGAGAGTAGACTGTGCCTCCCAGGGCCTGGAGGTGGCAGGGGGTAGGGGCCAGTGGAATAAAGAATTGCTTCTAAAAAAGTACAAAGTTTCAGCTAAACAGGATGAATATCTGGAGATTACTTATAGCATTCTACCTTTATATAACAATGATAATGTACCACATACTTGAGAACTGCAAGCAGTTTATGGTAAAGGTTCTTACTCTGGGTATGGTGGTGGACACTTGTAATCCTAGCACTCGGGAGGCCGAGGCAAATGGATTGCTGTGAGTTTGAGGTCAGCCTGAGCTACACAGTGAGTTCAAGGCCAGCCTGAGCTCCAAGGTGAAACCAGGTCTCAAAATGCAACCCCCCAAAAGAAAGCCAGGTGTGGTGGCTAACACCTATAATACCGGCATTCAGGAGGCTGAGGCAGGAAGATCACTGCAGGTTTGAGACCAGCCTGGGCTACAAAATGAGCTCAAGCCCAGCCTGAACTGCATAGTGAGACCCTGTTTCAAAAAGACAAAAACAAGTTTAAAATGAAAAGGCATATGCAATGATAGATATAGTAATTAGCTCAATTTAATCATTTTATAATATATCGAAGCATAACATTGTATACCATACATATACACAATTTTTATTTGTCAATTTTACCTTAATAAAGCTTCAAAAAAACAGCCAGGCATCATGGCATTCAACTGTAGTCCTACCCACTCAGGAAACTGAGGCAGGAGGATCACTTGACCCCAGGAATTCAAGAGCAGCCTTTGGCAACATAACAGAACCCTGTCTCCAAAACAGACCAAAACAAAAAGCTGGGAAGAGAGAGGGAGAAGTCATGCTGCTTTCTCTCACCACTAGCTCATCTGGAAAAAGACTTCTGTTTCCTTCGCTAGTGACAGAGGAAACACGTCACTGTCTCATTTAGCTCATTTTGTGACTGTACAGTGGACCCGTGGCACAAAAATCTTCACTAAGAAAATGCGATTTCCAGTGACATTTTTGAAATTTCCTGAATGTTTTCCTTCTTGCACATTAAAACACATGTAAATTGCTTTAACAGCTCTTACACTTGAAGCCATCCTTTACCATGCACTTTCCCCAAAAGCAGTGATGTTGTGGTCAAGAACATCACTTAGAATTTAAACTGAGTTTTAAATATTAAGCATCTCATTGTGGTATTATTATATTTTCTTATAGTCTCAGAAATGTGACGCTATCATGGAACAACTGAAGGCTTTTCAAATCGTTCTTCATCTGAAGCAGCTACAGGAGGAAATTTATAAGGTAAAATCTTGGCCCACCAGGATAATGGAAAAACAGGATATGTTCAACGACAGTCTGACAGCTCTTTCTCAAGACTTTACAAAAGCAAACCAGAGTACAACCTCCATGGCAAAAGAGATTAACCTCAAGATTACATCTGTAAAAACAGATATTCGACGTATTTCAGGGCTAGTAACTGATGTAACATCCTTGACAGATTCTGTGCAAGAACTGGAAAATAAAATAGAAAGTGTAGAAAAAAACACAGTGAAAAACATAGGTGATCTTCTCTCGAGTAGCATTGACCGAACAGCAACACTCCGAAAGACAGCGGCTGAAAATTCACAAAGAATTAATGCAGTGAAGAAGGCGCTGACCGAGCTAAAGAATGATTTCAACAAGCATGCGGATAGGTTTTTAAGCTTAGAAGGTGACAGGGCCAAAGTTCTGAAGACAGTGACTTTTGCAAATGATCTGAAACCAAAGGTGTATAATCTAAAAAAGGACTTTTCCCGCTTGGAACCATTGGTAAATGATTTAACGCTGCGCATTGGGAGATTGGTTACTGACTTACTACAAAGAGAGAAAGAAATTACCATCTTAAATGAAAAAATATCTAATTTAACAATAGTCCAAGCTGAGATTAAGGATATTAAAGATGAAATAAGACACATTTCAAATATGAATTAGTTTGGAATTATTTAGATTAGACTGGGGGTAACTTTTTTTGGGACAGGGTCTCGCTATGTAGCCCAGGCTGGCCTTGAACTCATAGTAGTACTATCTCAGCCTCCTTAGTGCTGGGATTACAGGCATATGCCATCACGCCTGGCAGTAACTTTTTTTTTAAATGGGACGACTTATAAAAAGATGGATAACCAGAAATAATAATATTTTGGAGTGAATACCATTTTGTGTTTGACTGTTTTGCACAGTAAAAGTAATTTTAACATGTTAAACATTTGAATTTTCAAAATAAAGGTGTTGGATTTGCACTCACAGCTTTGTACAGCAAGAACCCCATCCATCCCCCTGGCGTACACTCTTTTACACACACACAGGTCTTCAGCCTCTTCATAGACTGGATGATGCTTACATTGGTGAGCATGATCTTCCTTCTTCAGTCTGCCAATTTAACTATTAGTTCCTTCTGGGAACACCCTCAGAGACACGCCTGAAAGTCATGCCTCATCAGCTGTCTGGGCATCCCATAGATTCATCAAGTTGACCCATAAAATTAACCATCACACCTGGAGGTAGAAATGGAGGGAGACATAGGCTCAACAAAGAGGGACAAAGATTATTCATTTGTTTGTTTGTGACAGGGTCTTGCTATGTAGCCCAGGGTGGCTTCAAACTTGCTATCCTCCTGCCTCAGCTTCCCAAATGCCAGGATTATAGGAGTGTACAACCTCATCCCTCTCATAAAGAAATTTTGAGTGCTGAAGAATGTTCATTATTTTGATTGTGAGGATGGTTTCATGGGGGAGACACATGAGTCTAAAATCAAATTGTAGGGCTGGGGATGTAGCTGAGCAGGGTAGCACCGCCTGCCTGGTAAATGTGAGGCCCTGAATTCAGTTCCTGGTATCAAAAAAGAAAATAGAAAAAAAAGCCCCTAAAAAAAATCAAGTCATATCCTTTACCTTGTTGTAGCTTAGTGGACATCATTCCTCAATAAATTTGTGTATATGGGGCCTCAAAATATCCACAGAGTATTAGCCCCAATTTCAAACGCCTAGGGTAAAGCATATGCAGACTCGCAGAGTTAGTGACCTCCGAGAGAAGAGTGTAAGTTTACACCATAACAGCTCATCCCTAGCCCTCGGCTTTTTGCCATGGAAGAGTTTGCTACCTACTCCACTTAATCAGCCTTTGCCTTCTCACTTTTTTCTTGTACTGAGAATCGAATTCAGGACCTTTCACTTCCCAGGCAGGCACTATGCCATTGAGT
Source organism: Hydrochoerus hydrochaeris (assembly GCA_004027455.1). Taxonomy (NCBI): domain Eukaryota; kingdom Metazoa; phylum Chordata; class Mammalia; order Rodentia; family Hydrochaeridae; genus Hydrochoerus; species Hydrochoerus hydrochaeris. The sequence goes on from PVLA01004929.1 coordinate 62,897, forward strand.
TGTATCCCTGGCCCACAAACAACCTTTTTCAAAATGTTGACCAGAAAATATTCTATGTGTCTTTTCTTTGAAAAAATGAGTTATAGGGCTGGGGATTTAACTCAGTGGCATAAGCACCTGCCTGGCAAGTGTGAGCTCATGAGCTCAATCCCCAGTACCAAAAAAAAAAAAAAAATGACTTATCACCAGATCCCCACGTGCTAATCAGAGTTCTCTGAAGAAACAGAACCAATGGGATGTGTGTTCATCCATAGATAATTTTAAGGAAGGGGCTCACAATGGTCCCAAATCTTTAATGCAGGTCATCCCTGGAGCGCAGGGCAGGGCTGATGTCAAGGCAGGAAGGCTGTTTTACAGCAGAATTTCTTGTTCAAGGAGGAGTCTTTTCTCTGTTCAGGCCTACAACTAATCAGATGTGGATTGCCACCCACATTATAGAGGCCATCTGCTTCACTCAGAGCCCACTGATGTAAATGTTAATCTCAGGCCAGGGATTTAGCTCAGTGCCCTAAGTGCCTGCCTTACAAGCACGCAGTCGTGGGTTCACTCCCCGGTACTAAAAAAAAAAAAAAGTTAATCTCATAACATTAAAACTTACAGAAACATCCAGAATAATGTGGGAGCAAATATCTTGGCACCATGACCCAGTCACGCAGGTATATTCATCATAACATGTCACTACCGCTCTCTCAGAGACTACAGGATGAAGCTTGCTGGTGAAATGGCTACCCCACCTGTCTCGGTTCTGCCTCAGCCTGGTTCTCGGAGGCTTAGGCCGGCCACGGGTGCAGCTAGAACAGGCTGAACAATATTCTTGTCCCTTTCTATTCAGTTTTAGCTCTCGTGTCCACTCTCGGACCCATGACTTGGGTTCTGCCGCTAGATAGGTGGCAGACACTTTTACTCTTGGTCGTTTCGTTCAGTATTGATGGAGCACCTAATGTGCAGCACTAGGTGACTGTTGACTGTTAGCAGGTGTGATCGCACCGCCTTCCAGTCAGCTAGAAGGGGGCTCATTAGAGCTCTGGTTGTTAGAGACAGTCATCAACTCACGGCCAGCAGGGAGAAAAAAAGGGCTCCTAGGGGCTGGGGATTTAGCTCAGGTCACCATCACTGCTCAGACTTAAAGTTTCCAGTGTAGATATTTCCTGAAGTGGCCTCTAAACCCTCTTCTAGAGTAACAAGAATATTCTGAGGGACTGAGAAGTCAGGCAACTCAGTGTTCAAATGAATTCTTGTTGCATCCTACCTGTGTGACTCTGGGAAAGCTAATTACTGTTTCTTCATTTGTTAAATGAGAATAAAATCTACTTTATAAACTTATTGGTAACTATATATATATATATGTATATATCTATATACATATATATATGATATTACTTATGGTAGTTATTACCTCAACATTAACCACTACTCAGTAAATAGTATTACCATTATTATTGAATAGCTTTTGTTTTGAGACAATGTCTTTCTGGCCTTAAACTCACTTTGTAGCCTCAGATGGCCTCGAACTCATGGTGACTCTCCTGCCTCAGCCTCCTGAGTACTAGGATTATAGGCCTATACCATCATGCTTGACCTAAATAGCTACCGGTTGGGTTTTTTTTGTTTGTTTTTTTTGGTACCGGGGACTGAACTCATGACCTTGCACCAGCCAGGCAGGCACTTAAGCCACTGAGCTAAATCCCCAGCAATAGCTACCGTTTTTAATGTTTTTGTGCTAATACAAAACTACTGTACTCTACGCAGAAAATGTGGAAAATACAGAAATACTTAAATGGAAAAAGCATAAATTATCTAATCAGTTACCCAACCAATTCTAACCATCTCTAATCAATTGGTAATCCAACTACACAAAAAAATAACTTTTAAAAAATCAGACATTTGGGCTGTGGATATAGTTCAGTGCTAAGGGCTTAGCTCACATGTGCAAGCTCCTGGGTTCAATTCCCAATACCATACACACACACACACAACACGTGCGTGCGCAAAGGAACAAACATGAAAATAAGTCTCTGGGGGGGAACATTTAAAATAAAATGTCTGCATACAAGAAAAGAACACATCCTCCAGCCAGAAGCTGTCCTCTTCATGGCGATTCTTAACACTGTGTAAAAGTAACACATGCCTGGGGCTGGGGATTTAGCTCAGGGACATAAGCATTTGTCATGAGTTCGATCCCCGGTACCAATTTAAAAAAAAAAAAAAAGCAAAACAAAAAGTAACACATGCCAAAAATAAAAAGGATGAAATAAAAGTAATTACTAAGTGTTTAATAGTTTGTTTTCCCTCACTCCACTTTGGAGACTGATATCACATGCTACAAGCAACCAAGCAAAAGTTGTGCAGTGGTGACTATTTTTGCACATCAGGGAGAGACAGCGTCAGCCTGGAACCTCCTAGCGTGGCATCTGGTGTTCATATGCAAGTGAGATGGAGTTTACCTTCCCTTACCCTGGACTTGGTCTCAGTTAAGGACCATACTATGGTCTGTGTAACCATTTTAGTAAGACACACAATGCATTTTAGAAAATCTTACATGAAAAATGCTAAAGGGAATTTTCAGTACTTGTAAGTATAATTCAGCCAGGTGTGGTGGCCCACAACTGTAATCTCTGGAGGCTGAGGCAGGAGGATTACAAATTCAATCCCAGCTTGGACAATTTTTTTTTTCCCTGCAGATCTCAGAATATTTTATTTCAAAGGTTTGAAATTAAATCATTTTATCATTAGTAACGGTAATATCTAAAATTCATTTTAACTGCTATATATCAACTATTTGGGCACTTTAATAACCTATATCTACAATAAAAAAGGAGTCAGGCATGGTAGCACATAACTGTGATCCCTGCACTTGGGAGGCAGAGACATGAGGATTGCTACAAGTTGAAGGCCAGTCTGGGCTACATAGTGAGTCAGCCTGAACTATGGCCCTGTCTCAGAAAACCTAAATGAAATTTTAAAAAAAGCACTGAAAACATAGTTCAGTACAAATGCCATGGATTCAAGCTATCTGAAATTCGTGAATAAGGCGTTCATCCCTTTTCTTCTTTATAACAAGGGCACATGTTTGCTTGCAAGTCCAATTTACTGCAAGTGCACCTTTTAATGAGGCCCTTCCTCCTTGAAGACAATTTAGAAAATGGTGCACCAGGAATTCAGGAAGCACTGCATGAAGCACCCACCTTACTTGGTGCTGGTTTTATCAATTTTTAAAATGGTTTGCAAAACTACCGATGTTATTTAGTAGCCATGCTGGGCAATTTTTTTGTTTGTTTGGGTTTTTTGGTGGCTCAAACCCAGGACCTCACACACTCACGTTAAACCTTCTACCACGGGGCCACATCCCTGGACTATGGCTTTCTTACAGAACCCCCGACTCTGTAGTGTCAGTAGGTGAATAGTCATGATTGTCAAGTCAGACAGCATTTATGAAAAATTTAGGACTAGGAAAACTTTAGATGTTTCCTAACAATAGAAAATGTAAAATTAGTCATTTAGCAATACTGTAGTAATGGTCTTGAATGAGTCATCTTCCTTTCTGTGGAATGTCCTTTCTTCTAACATTTAAAAAGTCAGATCCACTGTGCGGCCAAAAGTCAGTCATGGTTTACAAGTAAAAGTTGGTGTATCAGTCAAACTTTGATGTGAAGCCAGGCATGGTGGCATGTGCCTGTGACCTCAGCACTCTGGACAGCTGAAGCAGGAGAATCACCAAGTTTGAGCTCAGCCTGGGCATCTTAGCAAGACTCCGTCTGTCTGAAAATAAAGGGCCGGTTCCCACCCCAGTACTGCAAAACAGAAGTGTAATGATTGAGATTGAGCAGTCTGAAGCTCGGTAGGGCCCTCTAGTGTTAAGACCTTAGGTGCAGGAATAGGGACTCTGCCTCGCACATGAATCATCCTCCATCAAGTCTTCCAGTAATTTGCATCCTACAAAGCAAACCAACTGAAAGGCCAGGCATGGTGGCACAGACCTGTAATCACTGGGCTCAGGAGGCTGAGGAAGAAGGATCACTGCTAGTTTGAGGCCAGCCTGGGCTACGTACTAAGTTCAAGACCACCCCTGAACTATAGGGCAAAACCCTCTCAAAAACAAAAGCAAAAGCAGGCCAAATGATCTGTACATGGACTAGGTAGGAACTGCACCAAGGTTCTTTCATTCAAACTGAGACTGCATTAGGTGACTGCTGTGGCACAGCACTCAGAGCCTATGAAAACATGCATGAAAGCCTGGGAATACCTGCACTCCAGGATACTGTCAGACCTCCTTATGTGAATACCAGGAGGTTCATAAACCCTATCAATGGCGAGGTAATTATCTTCACTCCTATCAACACTTCTGAGAATGAAGTTTGAGTTAAAGAGACAAATCTCTCAATGGATAATAAGCATTTTTTTTGCAGTAATGAGGATTGAACCCCAGGGCCTTAGGGCTGGGCCACAACCCTGGCCATTTTGCTTTCTGTGGGACTTGGGGTGATGAGTCTTACTGTGTAGTTGGCCTTGAACTCATGCAATCTTCCTGCCTGAGTGCTAGGATTAGACTTTGTACCACCACACCCAGCCCAGGACACAGGGTCTGGCTAACACTGAAGTGTCCAGGATGGACTTCAATTTTCAACCCCCCTGCCTCACTCAGCCTTAGTGCTGGGATTACAGGGATGTGCCACCCTACCTGGGTTTTGGCATTTCAATTGCTCTGAAAGACAGTTTCAATATTTGGTTCCTCTTCAATGCTACCTTGCCCTTGAATTACAACATAACTCAATTAAACTACCAATTTCATACAGTTATTCCTTTGAGGTTCACTTTATGCAACTAAATAGAAAAACACATGTGTATTAGTAAAATGTTAGAATCTGTATTTTTTTTGCATAATAATCTGACATGGGAACTTTGTCACTCGTAGGAATCAAGCCCAGGTTAAATACTTAAGACTACCACTCAGCCACATCCTTTTTTTTTTTTTTTTTTGAGACAGGGTCTTGCCATGTAGTCCAGACTGGCCTTATACTTGTGAACTTCTTGCCTCAGCTCCTGAGTGCTGGGGTTAGATATGCACCACACCTCACTCATAAAGCTTGAGAGTGTTTTTCTTGGATTTTGGTGAAAGTTTTAAAAGTATCAGAAATGGCTTGGAAATATATCCCTATCCAAACTGACAAAGTCTGTTACCTGCTCACAACTTGATCCTACAAGTTTGGCCATGGAAATGCTTGGTGAAAGGTAGCTGACCTGCATACTCTGAAGTTTTTAGCTCCACGGTCCACTTTTCCACTGGGCTCACCAATGTACTTCCTATCCTGTTTGTTCCATGCTGTGACCTACACTCCTACCATGAGATGCAGGCCAGTTTCCCCAAATTTCGTCTCTAGGACTTGTTACTGTTGCAACCAAGAGTATGGTAGGAGTTTCATAAAGGGATGTTGGGAAAGACAAGTCCTAAGAGTCAGCTTCTGTCTCCCTTTATCAAAAGCCCTAAAATCCAAACCAAGTCCAAATGCCCAGGTCTGCATGAAACAGACCTTGTGGAGTGAGTCACTAACAAGGAGTCAAAGGTACTTTTTCTGACCCCAAGTGAAAAGCTTAAGACCTAAGAGTACTAAAAGCATGAGACCCAGAGACCTAAGAGTACAGCATATACTGCTGATTCCTGATCCACAAAAAGCCTGAGATTTTTTTGGGGGGATGGGGGGTACTGGGGATTGAACTCACGACTGCATGCTTTCAAGGAAGGCGCTTATACCACTGAGCTAAATCCCAGCCCCCCAAAGCCTAGGATTGTTTTATGCCATTGATGTACTAAGTATCACAGCCTCTACTTGGCTGGGTTCATGAGGCCCACTACTTTTCCTTTTAATCAGTTAGCTGATTCTGCACTATATACCCTTTCCTCTTTGCAACACAGGTAAAATGAGACACCATAAGAAGTGAACATGTCACAAAAATGGGCTTAGAATGAGATCCTTTCTTCTCCCCAAGAGTTTTTCTTACCCGAGGCAAGGCCTCCATCTCTATAGTTTGTAGGCTGTCAACCCTATCCCAGGCAGCATACCCAACTGCTCCACACAAGATACCATCAACCAAGTCTGAACAGCAGTGACTTTTGCATTCCCTAATCAAATTAAGGAAAACTTTTAAGAATCAGCCCAATTTGAGTTGCCTTCTTTTGCAAGTAAGGATAAATTCATCAACATTAAAAATCATACACAATATAAAAATGTGATGAGATTAGCTATAACCACAAATGACTACCCATATTTAACAAACCAAGTTTTAGAAAGTTGGTTTTCTAAAACATAGGTACCTGAGTAATGAAACCTCAGTCATACAGTATAATAATTCACAAATAGGAATTGAAATATTCAACCATCAATGGGTACTTTGCATTTTCTCTCTGATTTTAAATGTACATTTAACTGTTTCCCACTGCTTTAGGGTTAAATGTTTAACAAGCTAGTTTTTTGGTTTTTTTTTTTTTTTGGTCTTTTTGAGACAGGGTCTCTCTATGTAGTTCAGGCTGGCCTTGAGCTCACTTTGTAGCTCAGGCTGGTCTCGAACTTGCAACGATCCTCTTGCCTCAGCCTCCTGAGTGCTGAGATTACAGGCGTCAGCCACCACACCCAGCTAACAAGCTAGTTTTTAAAATTATAAACTCAGGCTGAGGATGTAGCTCAGCAGCATAGGCGCCTGCCTGGCAAGCATATGGTCGTGAGTTCAATCCCTGGTACAAAACAAAACAAAACAGATAAAAAAGGGCCAGGGATTTAGCTCAGCAGCATAAGCACTTGCCTGGCAAATGGGAGGTCATGAGTTCGATCCCTGGTACCAAAACAACAACAAAAAAATAAAATTATAAACTCACAGAGAAATCATGAACAGATGGGTTTATTTCAGCAGTGTCTGAAACTCTTGCCTTAAGCAAGGGTACTACAATAATTATATCAGGAATAGACAATTTCCTACACTGTCATAGATATAAAAGTTCCTTTTGTACTTTTGTTCAACACTGATCAACAAGCAGATTCAGTCCACATTTGCTGTGATTTATCTATTGAGTTAACCCAAGCTTCTTCTTCAGAGACTCTGGCATCTCAGGTGGAGGAGGGCGAGGAAGCCTGAAGTAGACCTTCACAGAGTCATAGATGAACCACTGTAGTGCAGTCAGAGTACCAATCATGATGATACGGGCAAAGAGTCCCTTCCACACACCTGGTTCAAACAGGAAAGAGAGATGAAAAACATGCAGTATACCCAAGCAGTGTTCTTTCCTGAGAGCAGGAGAAAGCCCGCTTTTACCTTTAAAGCCAAGTCTCTGGAGGACCTGAGAAGCACTGCTACCTTTCTCTTTATTTAGCACAGATACCACAGAATCAGCAGGGTGAGAAACAATTGCACAGAAGACTCCAGCTGAAAAAAAGTCAAGATAAATGAGTCAATATGAAAAAACAAAACTTACACCAAAATGGGAAACTGAAGCAGCAGGATCGATTGAACCCAGGAACTTAACACTTTCACAATGGGGCCCTCCGGCATATATCTCACTACTGGGTGGCTCTGAAGCACTAGTGGATCATGCATGACTCTATCAGGCGGCATGGATCACACATGTACTACCAGTGGTTCAAGCTGGCAAGAACATGTCAAAGCCACCCAGGCAACACAGCAAAAATCCATCTCAAAAAGTTTGAAAATTCAGACTTGAGTCAATGCTTCTTCTTGTATTAAAAATTTATTCTCCGCCCCCCTTAAATAAAATTTTTTAAAAAACGTATTCTTGAAACATAAAAAATAAAAAAAACAGCACAGAGTAAGAGGAACACAAGCATATGCCCCAAAAGGACATACTATAAAATCATATAAACTGCTCATGGGGGTGAATGCACTCTGAGAGGCTAAGGTACGGAGCTACAAGCTCAAGCTCAGCCTGGGTTAGCAAGATCCTGACACAACATGAAAAGAAAAGAGAAGGGCTGGGGATGCAGCTGAGGATGCAGTTCTGTGTGAAGGCCCTAGTTCAATCCTTAGTACCGGGAAAACAAAAATCATGTAAAGCACAGAAAGAACAATTCTTTCAGGAACTAATTAGAAACTATTTACAAATCCAGAAGGCCACATAGTATAAGAAGACAAAACTGCTTTATAACTAGCGAAATTTTTTCCTCACATAATAGAAATGATTATTTGTCCAGAATTTCACAGGTTAGTGTGTTCTAAACAATTCATACCATTCAGGTGCGGTGGCACATGCCTGAAATCCCAGCACTCAGGAGGCAGGAGGATCACCATCCTGAGGCCAGCCTAAACTGCACAGCAAAACCATGTCTCAAAAAGACTAAATAAAGTAAAGAAGTAAATAGATCATACCTATGTAGCCTGCCACGAATGTTACAACCAGCTGTTCTGGCTTCGAACATTCACTTCGGGGCTTAGGAACCACAAACTTGTACAACGCTTCAACAGTACGTTCAAAACAGGCAAACTTCATCATGGTGTAAGGTATCTGTCTCATCCAGAGGGGGGCAACTCCCTTGTAGAATCTAGGAAATAAGGAGACTTATTTCCCTAATTGCATGTATTAATTTAGCAAACATTTTCATAATTAACACAAGTGTCCGCACACCAGTCAAATCCTGATAGTAAAAAATGACAGCATAAATGTATGTCATTTCTATCAGAACCTTGGACTAACATGCAGGTATATTTCTCTCACATGCCAATGACTCAAGCACCTTCGACTGTACAACCAAAAAAGTTGCTGGATGTTTCTCTGACTGGAACTACAAGCAACAAGATGTTTACAAGCAGAACTCAGTTCAAGATTCATCCACAAAGGTGGATCTAAGGAAGCATGTTGAGGCCTGACTACATGCAAATTCTTAACTTTGAATAGATCATAAGAGTTCTAACAAGCCCTCCCCAAATGTCAAATATCAAGTATACAGCCAAATATCAATATCAAATATCATATGCAGATGACAAATTGACTTCATTTTAGGGGGAAGAAAAAAAAAAAAAGCTTAATTCAAAACTCAAAAAATATCTTTGCCCGGAGTTTAAGTTCTAGGTATAGGTGGGTAGATATTGTAAGTCTGGTGGGCCTACTACTAAGAAATAGACATTCCCCACAAATGAATAATTTTAAGCAAGTGTTTTACTTACGCTTTTAGGCCTTCTTCCTTATACATTTTGGGAGCAGCATCCCTCAAAGTGTTAGCATAACCTGGTTGGGTTTGAATTCGAACTTTAGTAGCTTCCATAGGAGCCAGGGCGATGTCAGCAAAGAACTCAGCACTGGCAGAGGCAGCCAAATACAGTGATGTACGCCAGAGATAGGCATTCTCCTAAAAACACAGGAGGGGTTGATTCGCTGTTGCACTGGCTGCTTTCAATTGCAGTGACACTTCCAGAAAACTAAACTTCAGACATTTTTAAAGTGTTTCGTGTCACACAATCCATGGGCACAGACATTTAAGAAATACACTTTCCTGGACAGGGAAAGCTCAGTGGCAAGAGTGTAGCCCAGCATGCATAAGGCTATAAGTTCAATCCCTAGCACTGTGAAAGGGAAAGAGAACAAAGAAGGTGGAGGGGTGGGGAGATAAACACATTCTCATCTGTCTCTGCTAAAACAGCCTGCTGATCTGAAGCATGCTGCTCACTCTGAGACCACTTCTTCAGGCATAAAACTGGGTATTACCAAAGAGCCAAGGTCCTTTTTGGTCTAACCTTTCCATCTCAAAGTTAAATCACATACCTCACCAAGTATGTTGCTATATAAGACTTTGAAGACTTCATAAAAGCCAAACTTGCAGAGCCCTTGCATAGAGTAGCCAAGGAAAGTTGGAGCCCATCCCTTAGCCAAACCACGGACTCCATCCTCTTTAAGTGTAACTGAGAATCCATTAAATATGCCTTTGTACTTTTGGGGATCCACCTTTAAAGAAAGCAAAGGAAAAAATTAATTAAATGCATCAGAGATCTAAAATAAATTTCAGTAAACTACAAAAAAGTAAATACAAGTTCCTGACGTAAAATTATTCTTATAAGTGAAAACTTTTCATACACTGAAAATATAGCTCTGAGCCACCCTTAACCTCTTAAGAGAGATGGTTAAGAGTAAAACCAAACAAAGCTACCAAAACAAAACAACTCAAGAGATTTCTCATCACCTAACTCCCACTACATTTTAAAAGCTAATTTTAAAGCTACTCTAAATAACAGGGAAGTCTCTATTTCTGTGACCAACAGTCTATTACAATTTTAAAACAAACAAGCAAAAAAAAAGAGGTAACATCAACACAACAAGAAATCTGTCTTTCAGCTCAGTGTGATGGTGCAGGCTTGTAATTCCCAAAACACTGGGAGTCTGAAGGATCAAAGTCCAAGGCTAGCAAGATTCTGTCTCCAAAATAACAAAACAAAGGCTAGAGATGTACCTCAGTGTGAAGGCCAACTTCCATGCCCAATGCCACCACAAACAAAACAAAGAAATTTCACTTAAATTCACTTTCAGAGATCTGCCTAGTAAATCCTAGCAAGCGTGTATTTCATATTCATTTTAACTAATGGGATGAGGGATTTATCTCACCATTTCTGTTAGTAATATAAGGACTGGTATATACCACCTTCCTCTCTCTTTTAGATAAACAGGCTTCTAATCCTGTTTGGACAAATAAATTTTTGATTTTCAAAAGATTCAAATAATTCTTATTAAATACATAAAAAGCTATGCTCACAAAATTTTCATATGAAGATTTTTTTTGAGACAGTGTCTCACTATGCAGTTCAGGCTGGCCTCAAATTCCCAGCAAACCTCCTGCCTCAGCCTCCCAAGTGCTGGGATTATAGGCATGCACCATTATGCTGGGCTCATACTAAGATATTAAGAGCATTTAAAAGTGATCTACATGAGCTATTCGTTTGGTCTTATCAGTAGGAACATTAAGTTACTTCACATAACACACAGCTGATTACCCAGTCTTGATATGCTAAATGCTTGTAAAATGACTGTTTGGAGCATACAGAGCAGTATTAGTCCATAAAGAGGAACTTTATCCAGAGTTGAACATTAGCACCAAACAATTAAAAGACAGAACTTGAAAGCAAATCATTTACCTACACTTTTACAAATGAGACATTTGTACTGAACTTAATACATTCAATGATGTCATCTCAATACAAACCTGCATACGGCATTTCACTAAATCCAAGGGAACAACAGCAGTGTGTGTCAGCCCACAACTTAAGACCCCACCAAAGCCACACAGTGCATAAAACTTCATGGAGCCATATTCACAACTGTACTCTGTAATAAGACAAGACACACCATGCATTTTAATACAAAACTCATGTTACTGGTCACCAACTTACCTCCTGGACAGTTAGATTTCCACACAGCTTGTTAGTAGTTGTCTACATCTTAAAACTTAAGAGCCATGCTTCAACAATATGCTTTAGTCCAGCATGCAAAACAAACCTGCATTCTGCATTTAACCAGATCTAGAGGAACCAATGCTGTATGGGTTGTGCCACAGCTAATAATTCCTCCAAGTCCACAAAGGATAAAGAATCTGCCAGATCCATAGTCACAGCTATACTGCTCTGTTTGATTGAAAAAAAGAATCAAGTAAGTATTTCTTCAGAGATGACAAATGCCATGGGAATGAAAAAAAAGTATGTTTCCCTGTGAAACAGCACCATCACAGCTAAATGGCTCTGGCTACCACCATTTACAAGTAAGTAGTAAGATAATTTCCTATACAAGTTTTGATTACAAGAAATCCACTGTCAAAAATCAGATGATTTAGAATTAAAATTTTGCATCTGTGAGATTCTGTCTCATTTCACCATGTTGATTTTTTGAAAGTTTCCAATTAAAATCAAGCACTAAATAACAGGTGATAAAAGCATGCTTCAGAGCACAAATCAAACTAAGATAATCTAAAAACCTGGCAACTTCTACACTTACTTCAGCCACTAACCAAATACCGTACTACCCCCACTTTCGGATGTGGGCAAAACTACAAATGCAGGAATTCCTTAAGTGAAATATAGTCGATATATAAATGATGTCAGTCTTCACTTTAAAACAGAAACAGAACGAAGGTGTAAAGACTGAAACCCCACACGAAAGACGTTAAGAAACACAACAATGACTGGAAGAAAAAAAAACCTTTCCATTTTAAGGACTCAATGTACGTAATATTCTCATAAATCCCACAATTTGGGTTTTCAGATTTTTCTCTATTTACCTCCACTGAGATTTAAAACACACAGTGAAGTCAGAACTCGGCCCCATCTCCTTAAATCCCAAGAGATGAGCTAGAAGGGACACCTCCAAGTCTCTCTAATTTAAAGTCTTAGAGTCTGGCTGGGGTCACCGGTCCCCTTCTCCGTCTATCATTAAAACGAGAAACCTCGCTATCTCACTACGATTCAAAGAAAAGGCGATTTACCTTCAGTTACTAATGTAAAACCGAGCCCACACGAGGGTCAGCGAAGACTTTACCCAGCGGCCTCCCGGGAAGATAAGAAACTGCCCACAACTCCCAGACCGCACTCTGGAGACGCGGAGGTCACGGAGGGGCAGGGAAGTTGGGCCTGGGCCCTTCCACGCCTCCGAAGGAGGAGCAGGGACCTGACACCGGCCCAGCCCGGCCCAGCCCAGGGCGGAAAGGCTGACAACCCGGGTCGGGCAGGGGGGCACCCTGTCCCCCTCCCTGTCTTCCAGGCCTGGCCTCGACCCCGCAGCCCCGGGCCCGACCTCACCTTCCACAGCGGCGGCCGCCAACTTGCGGGGGCGGCGCGGGGCACCCGGGGACCCGGCGGGGCTGCTGCTGGAGCCCGCGAGGCCATCGTGCACCAGCTGCAGGTGCGGCGCGTTGAAGGGGTTCGCCCGCGCCAGGTGCGCCACGGACGAGAACATTTTCCTAGGGGAAAGGTAGCGGCGGTTAGCGGAAAAGCAAGGCGCGCCTCAATGTCACTGGCGCCGTGGGACCGCAAGAGGGGCCTTCTCCCTTCCGCCTCCGCGCCCTTGAGGAGGTCACCGCGGCTCTCCAGAAAAGGCCGCGCCTGGCTGGGCCTACAGCCAAGCAGTGGTCCCTTAGGGGCTCCAAGCTCTGCTCCCCGCACCCACTGCGGGGAGACCGGGCCACACTCACTCGCTAAGATGGCGAACCCCAACCTCTCCTCCAGACAGGCTGCGGCTCACAGAGACCGAACGTCCTCCCGGCCCTCAGATCTGTGCCCTTCGTGCGTCGTCAGCATGACGCACGCATACGTCACCATGGCGTGTGTCGCCTATTGGTGGAGAGGAGCGTGGAAGCCGAGTGTCATCGCGTTCTCCTAGCAACCCTATCCCCGCCCCCGCGCGCCCCCACTCTTCCGGCCCAGTTTGTGCGCAGGAGGATTCGCTCTACGCACGCGCGCATTCCGGACCGGGAAGTTGAATGCTGTCCGAGCAGGGCTGGTGACCTCGTCTTTTTGTCCTATCACCTTCAAGTGTTTCTCCTTGACTGCAAGGCTTCAGTTCTTTACCTTTAAGTGATTCCCAGTATCTAATAATCTCTTAAGAAAACACGAATGCTTGATGATACATTATTTGTTGCGGTTAGTACATCACTGCAGTTTTTTTGTGACCCAACATCTGCCTTTATAACAATTTTTAAGAAGTTTCACCCAGCCATTGAACATAGGCATATCTGTATTTTTCACCAGACTTAAAAAGAATAAGAGGAAATGTGCAACAGGACTCTTTAAGACGGCGTCTGTTTCTTCAAAATAATCTACACAGCATAATTAATAAATGCTGAGTACCTGGGGCACAGGAATGCACTAGAGGAAAACTTACATCAGACCAAACGTGTGCGTGTGCTTAATAAATTTGGGTAATCATTATACTCATTGCAACAAGGAGGGGCCTAGTTGGGAGAATTTAGTGGAGGTCAAACTTACATGAATTGAAGTCCTGTGAAGGAGCCACATCTGTATTAATGAGCCTGCAGACTGCTCTGGCTAAAACTTCTTGACTGAGGAGCGATGGGATGGCTCACCAGAGCCAAAATTATTTTGGGCTATCTTGGTCTCCTTTAATAGCTGTTTGCTACCAACCTCTTGAGTCTAACCTGATGTCCTTGTGGGTACTAGACAAAACTGTTGGAGTGTAAGAATGCTGTAACATCTGAAACCTTACAAGAGATTTCCACACTTTGGTGTAGCTCACCTACCTCATATTACTCCCAGTGTAATGAATAAAGGTACTGATTTATGAGCTTCTTTTATTTTTTGACTATAAAAGTTTCCTGGTGGAACACGTCATTCAGGGTAATTTAAATGCATGTTCTCAGGCCATCGATGTTCATATTTGGTTCAGAATAAACTATTACTTCATTTAAAACAGAATCATTAGTTTACTTCAACACCTATTAGGATTTTTGCTCTTAACCTTTCCCAGTTCTTGATAAAGAGTTTCCTCCCTCTTCTCTCCTCTCCTCTCTTCTCTTCTCTTCTCTTCTCTTCTCTTCTCTTCTCTTCTCTTCTCTTCTTTTCTCTTCTCTTTCCCTCCCCTCCCCTATCCTCCCCTGCCCTCCCCTCTTCTCTCCTCTCCTCTTCTCTCTCTCTTTCTTTGCAATGGGGACTGAACCCAGAGCCTTCACACTGAGATACATCCCCAGCCTTATTTTATTTTTTACTTTGAGACAGAGTCTCACTAAATTGCCCAGACTGGATTCAAATTTGCAACCCTTCTACTTCTGCCTCCCTGATGCACCACTGCACCAGGCTGGAACTTGTTTCTTAAATGTAAGATGGTGGCAGAGCTGGCCTCATGGGCGTACAACCTGGACAGTTACTCAATGTCTGACACATAGTTTAATACTCTGCTCTGACATTTTTAAGATCTTAATATATTTACCAACAAGGGACTCTATATTTTTCATTTTGTACTAGGTTCTGCAAATTATGTAGCTGATGCTGGAAGTAATACCTACCTTGCAGAGTTTATGAGAGCTTAGTGAAAAAACATACAATAGTCTACAAAACATGCTCTATAAAAACTTAGCTAGGGGTCTGGAGATGTAACTCAGTGGGGTGCAATGCCATGAGGTCAGTGACTTTCCCATCACTGGAAAAACAGTAACTATTATTGTAATACAGACAAGATTTTAAACTTCCCATGTAGACTACTTCAAAAGTGGAGACTCACCTAAAATCATGGCTATGGGTACACATAGGCAAAGGGTCTTTAAGTAAGGCCTAATACAACATATGGTTATAAGAATGAGGAAGATGATATACTTAAAGTGGCACCGATTCAGTTTTTATCTGCTTATCCAGTAAGTTTTCAGAGGTGTCTTGAAAGAGTTCATTTCCTCAAGTATGGGGAACGTTTTTCAACCAAGCTTCACCACCAAATAGCTCTGTGGCCTCACACGTGAAGGTGGTAGCCGCCAGTCCTCAGTGCTGATAGCTGGGTGGGATTCGGATATTCAGAAGTATGTGTACAATGAGGGCTGTAGTATGGAGAGGATGGTGTTAAATTTGAGGTGCGGTTGCCCATTGGCAAAGAAAAGCTCTGAGGCCATAGCATCATCGGGTTCTTCTAGCAGCACCATCCTGCTGCCTTCAACCCCATCCTGCCCATGCTTCCAGCTTGGCAAAAGTCCCAGGAACATTTCAGGAGTACCGAGTGTGAGAAGGGAAGGTGGGCAAGTTCCTGATTGTCCAGGGTCCCACATACCAGGCCAAGACTGATACTGATCTCATGTAGACAGAGGAGGTCATCAGAGATTGCCACTGAAATGATTCCCATGTATGGTAATTACTTTTACTCTTATTCCCGTTCCAGAACCAGGTAGTATAGTTTGCTGCAAATTTGTTTGCTAGAGCAACCAGTCCCCTTCACAATGAAGCCACAGGTGTACCCAGCCCAGGACAGAAAAGGTGACAGAGACTCAAGGGTAGCTGAAGGAGCTGTGGGACCAGCGCCTACTTTGTGTTAACAAGGTCACCTTCAGAGTATGAAGCCTTTCAGTTTTCCTTTTGCTTTCCCAGAGCTATATAAATAACACTTGTAGATAACTCCAATGCAAAACCAAACAGGGAAAGGAATTCTGGGAAATACAGGTTAGCTCAGCTAACCTGGTGCAATAAAAAGGCACCGCAGTCTGTCTTTTGTTAACTTGGCATCAATGCATACCTCTATAAATAGAGTTAATTTCTAAATGAAGACTAACATGATGCAGCTATCCCTTGTACAATTGTAAACAGCAAACCCTCTCCCCAAAGGTGACTACAAAATCTTTTTATCGATCTTTGAGTGATGTTCATTCTAACTGAATCACACCTCTTATAGCCTATAACATAAATATCTAGATATAAAATTAAATACCAGTTGCGTCTCATATTCAATCCTAAAAGAATGGTAAGAGAGGAAGACAAGGAAAAACTTTGTGATTTGTTGCACAAATGTATTCATACTGAATAAACATCAGGTCACTTTCTTGGGAGTAGGAGGAATAGATACAGCCACTTGACCTCCTTGAAAGGGATAAATCAATATGCCATACACCACTGGATTAGGCACCAAAGAAAGGTGGTCAGGGCCTTCAAGACTATGATATGGGGCTGGAGGGTTGACAGTGAAATGGGGATGTGGAAGATATCACCATTCCTGCATCCATAGCTTGTTTTTTTGGGGGGGTGCGGGGCTGGGAATCTAATCCACGACCTCACACTTGCCAGGCAGGGCCAGGCAAGTCCTGTGCTACTGCTATATCCCTGGTCCCCTCTTTCTTCCTTCCTTCCTTTTTTTTTTTTTTTCTTTTTCTTTTTTTGAGACAGGGTCTCACTATGCAGTTCAGGCTGGCCCTGAGCTCACTTTGTAGCCCAGGCTGGTCTCAAACTCACAACAATCCCCCCAGCTCAGCATCCCTAGTGCTGGTATTACAGGCGTGAGCCACCACGCCCGGCTTCCCACTTTCTTTCTAGTTAGCTATTTTAGACTGGCCTTAAATTTACTGCTATCCTCCTGCTTTGGCCTCCCAAATGCTGGGATTACAGGCGAGCACCACCACACCTGGCGCCCAACTCTATCCTGCATCTTTATAGTACTTTACAATGGATTCATCTCTGTAGAACTTCACCAGGAATGTGTTACTTTTCTGTTTAATATTTTTGTGGGTAAATATGCCACCATCTAGCATGAGTCTTTAACCATATGTAAGATGGAAATCAAACAGGAACTAGTTCTAAAGTGAAAATAAAACTAAAGTGTATTATAGGATGCCTGGCAAGTGTGAGGTCCTGAATTTGATCACCAGTACCTCCTCAAAAAAAAAAAAAAAAAAAAAGTTTATTATAGGAAAGAAACAGTTGGCTGCCCCAGAGCCAGTCTAGTCCAGGAAACAAAGAAGTCAGCTGCTCTACAGAGCAGAACCTAACAAGATAGCTTAAAATTTTATGGGGTCTTGAAGGAATGCCATTAACTATCCTTTATTTTCAGGAAGGGG
The DNA here is from genome assembly GCA_004027455.1 of Hydrochoerus hydrochaeris. Taxonomy (NCBI): domain Eukaryota; kingdom Metazoa; phylum Chordata; class Mammalia; order Rodentia; family Hydrochaeridae; genus Hydrochoerus; species Hydrochoerus hydrochaeris. Next base: position 80,410 of record PVLA01004929.1, read on the forward strand.
CAGGGGTCCGGACAAGGTGGAACTCTCGTGATTGCACAGAGGTGAGCCTGCCTATAGTCCCAAACATGCTTTAAACGTGTGTTATAGCCTCTCTCTGGGCGGAGATCGTTCCTTGCAGCTGTGAAGATGTAATGAAGCTTAGCTGCCTCCAGCAGATCCACTGCCATGGCGGCCTACACAGATCTCATCCATTCTACCCAAACATCTCACCTTTTTAGCTCAAGGAGTATGGTGGCCTCCTTGCTTAATTATCAGCATAATCTACTTCTCTGTCTTGTGGCCTGAAGTTACAGCTATCTACTGCTTTTCTCTCTAGCTGCTGTGTCAAAGTCCTGCCAATCCCTCCTGTCTCAAAGGCAGCTCGAGTGACTTTCTGACCATCCATATGTAATAGCCTTCATTACTATGTGCTCCCTTCACACCCAGGGAACCGGTGTGGGGTATCTGCCAGTGAGGGAGTGGATATATTCCCACCGTGCATTTCTGAGCCAGGGAAGGACCACCAGGCGATGTTGGGAACCCACTGCACCTGCTATGTGAAGGATTTTAGCCGTTCCCTATTGACTACTTGACCTTTGTAAGCCTCTTTAGATTGGTGGCCAACTGACCTTTTCAGTCTGTAGGAATTAACATCCATTCAGAGCCAGCATCCAACACTATTTTAAAAGTGAGAGTGGGGGGTTGTCTTTCCTTAATGGGCAAAGAAGTAAATAAATGTAGGTCACTGTATATTAGTCACCTTTGCATTACTACCACAAATACCTGACAGCTGCAGCTTAAAAGAGAAGAGTTTCATTTAGACTAAGGTTTCTGAAGTGTCAGTTCATGGCTAGCTGGCTCCAAGGCAGAAACATCTTGGCAGAAAGGGATGGAGAAGGAAGGCTGCTCATTCCATGTCAGCCAGGAAGCAGAGTAAGAGAAAGAGCCAGAGAGGAAGGGGCCAGGGGCAAGATATTGTCTCAGAGGTCACATCTCTGCAACCCACACTCAGAAGTGCATTCGATTAATATTCTTTCTGTCCTTACTCTTCCTTCCTTCCTTTCTTTCTCAGTACTGGAGATGGAGTCCAGGGTCTTTACACTGAGCTACATTCCCCTTTTTTATTTTTTTGAGACAGAGTCTGACTATACAGCCCAGGCTGACATTGAACTTGTGGTGATCCTCCCGCCTCAGCCTTCTGAGTGCTGGGATCACAAGCGTCCACAATTACACCCTGCTTAAAGCCTGCCCCCCTTTTTGGTACCAGGCACAGGGGATCAAACTCATGACCTTGCACTTGCCAGGCAGGATCTTGTGCCTCTGAGCTAAATCCCCAGCCCCTCAAAGCCCTTTTTTATTTCAAGACAGGGCCTCATCTAATCTCTGAGTTTCCTAGGTTGGGTTCAAATGTGCCGTTCTCCTACTTCAGATTCCAGAATGCTGGGATTATAGCTATGCAGCACCATACCTGGCTGCTCTACTAATTTTTTAGGTGTCTCTCAGGCTAATCAAATTGATGATCAAGATTAACCATCACAGTCATTTTGGGGAAGACCAGGAGAAAATGTACAATGTAAAGCTGTGGTTGCACAGCAGGACCCTTCCTCGGGGGATGCTGGGATTTAAATGTGTGTTCTCCAAAATGCACTTCACCCTAAGGTGCTGGTATTAATGAATGGGGACCTTAGGAGGTGAGTAGGGGTCACGGATGGGATTTGTGATCTTATAAACAGGTTTGGCACGACCCCAAAACAGTGGCAGCCTCCATGGCCTGGGCCTCGGGCCTAGCGCCCCCAGTCTTGGTTCCAGCTGTGCCACCCACTGGCACTGCCTGCCAGCACCACCATGAATGACAAGAAAAGCCCAGTAGACAACTGAGAAGCAAAGGTCCTGGTGTCCAGGATGCCTCTGGTGGACTCCTTGATGCGGCTGGAGGATGATGCACCCATGACCCCACACACGGTGACTGGCTTGGAAGCTTTGGGCCCACACAGAATCTGGCTTCTCTCCCTAGCTGCCCAGAAATTCATCTCAGACACTACTGCCAGAGACACCCGACAGCACTGCAAAATGAAGGGCATGGCCCCCAGAGCCAGAGCAAGGCCACAGGTGACTCTGGCCATGGAGGACTTGACCCCCGCCCTCAGTGAGTGCGGCATCTATGTGAAGATTGTACTGTCTCACCCGAACCACCCGACCCAGAGGTCTGTCGCTACATCCCCACACCAGCTTGCTTTCATGATACTACTGTGACAGGTGGGGCTGATCACTCCCATCTAGGGAGACATGGTGACAGGTGGTAAAGCTCTGAGGCCAGGTCCTTTCGACATCATAGTGGCAGGGATGGGGCAGGGGATGGGCCCGTAGCTGGGGTGGTACCACGACTAGAGGCACAGAAGGCAGCCAGAGGCACGCTGCCATGGGGAAGCGACTCCCCCAGTTGTGTCTTGACTTCTCTGAAGTTTAGGCCAGGACCTTCTAGTCCTATTTGTCCTGCATCTTCTCCAGGCTTAGCATGATCATGGCAAAGCTGGGTTCATGAAAATCTTCATAAGCTCACTTTACATACGTGGGGAGAAATGCCCGGTGGGATGACTGGCCAAAGGGCTTCCGGTGCCACCTGAAAATACAAGGGACAACGGGGTGAGCCTTGGAGTTTAAGTACATTGTATGAGCCCCTTGGACAGGATTACTGTACATATGAACAAGTGTGAAAGAGCCTAGGCTCACTACATGATTGTTCTCACCATCTCTGTTCCCCAGCACAGGTGTGCACAGCTATAAATAAATAAACAAGGTTTCAGCAATGTTTGTCTCTTTTGTTTTTCCATTTCTTCTACTATGTGAGGACCCATTCAGTGAATGTCAGTGACAGCAGAGACCAAGCCTTTTATCTGACACCAAATCTGCTGGCTTCCCAGTCTCTAGAACCATGAGAAATACATCCCTATTATTTATAATTCCCAGTTGGATGTTATAGTAACAGATACAGGCTAAGACAAAGGGTTGGACTTCTTTACAGTCAAAGCAGTCTGGGTCTTTAACCTCAAACAAGTAGAGAAATTGCTTGAAGGGTCATAAATCTCCTTCTTGGAGATTCAAATCAGACTGTATCCACCAGATCTGGAGTCTTTTCACTTACACAGATAACTAACTTTAAGGTGGAGGTGGTAGCACCACCTGGAATCCCACACCCAGGGAGGCTGAGCTATGAATTTGAGGTGCTCTGGGCTCCATAGTGAGTTTAAGGCCTGCCTGAACTACATAGTGAGACCTTGTCACAAACAACAACAACAAACAAACAACAACAAAAACCATATACCCCTACACTCCTCCCAAATAGCTTTAGTAAGATGCTCACCTATTTTGGTTCCCAAGGCATCATGATCAATTAGCCCATGCCAAAGAGCTCTTCAGATCACAGAATCTTGATTATTGCTTCTGCCACCCATTACTTGGCTATCTGGTCTTTCATGATTATGTGATGCCCCTTGCCCCACCACCCCAGGATACTGTGGAATTTAGGGAACCCCATTTTGATGATAGTAATTTCCATCACCATTTCTGGCTCTCAGAGAATGGCTGTTATGTAGGTCTATAAGAATTCTGAGCTCCTTTGATAAATGCATTTCTCATGTGCCATGGTAAAGGACTATCCTCTGGACTCTGAGGGTATATAGTTAGGAGACTGGTGAGCATCTATTAAAACAGCAAATCTGGCTGAGTGTGATGGTGCATGCCTGTAATACCATCACTTGGGAGGCTGAGGCAGAAGGATCATCATGAACTAGAGGCCAGCCTGAACTACATAGCAAGAACCTGTCTTGAAAAACAAAAAACAAAAACAATAAATCTATTCTGACAATCTGATCTTTCCAAACTTTATTGGAGATCACAATTATTGTGACGCAGCTTAAGGACAGTAGGGAAAATTCCATTCAGGATCATGACAATAGTTATCCTACAACAACGTCTTGGTTACTTTTCTCTTGTTGCTGGGACAATATACCTGACACCCAAACGAAGGAAGAAAAAGTTTATTTAGCTCACTGTTTGTGGAGGTTCCAGTCCATAATCAGCTGGCTCCAGGGCAGAGTTGTGTGCACGGGTGCAATGCTTCAAGGTAGCAGACAGCAAAAGCAGCCAGAGCAAAAGGGGACAGAGCAAGCCTCCTTTCCTCCTTTGTATTGTACACGTGTCACACACATACACACCCCTCCAGGGCTAGTGCAGCACTCACAAAATCTCTGTGCCCTCCTCTTGCACAGGATGAGGATAGTTACAAAGTAGGCATCCTGGCTCCCTGCTGAGTCTCTCAATTAAACTTCTAAACTGCTCAGATTGACATAATGTATCAACCATATCAAACAACAAAAATTTGAGATTTGTAGTCTAAAACGGTGTTGAGGGCTTTAGGACTAAAAAATTACTGAGCTGTGTAATTCTGTTTTTCTTTTTTTTTTAAGAGTGGAATATATCTATTGAGAAAAAGAAAGCTTCTGTCTGAGAGAGAGACAGAAGGGGTCCCGAGTGGGTTACCAGAGTCGTGCAATTCCTGCTGGAGTGAGTTATAGTGTTCCCTCTCATCCACTGGAGATACATTCCAAAACCTTCAGTGGCTGCTGAAATAGTGGACAGCACCAAACCTGAAATGCAGTCAGGCATGTGTGAAAGAGCAAAAGAGGGACTGAATTCCCAAAACAGCTAACCTATTCCTCTGAGAAGTGAATCTACTCCCCAGGGCTCTGCCGCCAGCACACTGGCACTTCCCACAAAGCCCCACCTCCTGACGCAGCCACACTGACTAAGGGTCCAGCTCATGAATTTTGGGAGAACACCATCAAGCCACAGCAAAAAGTGACATCCACTAGTAACCTAGTCACTGTCTTTTTAGTTTGGGATTTTTTTAGAGGGTGGTGTTAGAGATTAAACCCAGGGCCTTCATATTTTTTAAAAATCCATTTTATTTCAAAGAGAAAAAAGATTTCAAAACATAACAACCAGGAGGCAACAATGGTACACACATTGTGCATTGCCCTCTCCAAATCAGTCACCCAGAGCACAAGATGTCTGCATTCAAATGTCTGAACAATATCTACTCAAATCTTTCTCTTCAATGAACTCAGAGAAATCAGTAGTTTAACTATCTTAAAAAACTGCATGATTTTTTTGTTTGTTTGTTTGTTAGGGGGGTACTGGGAATCAAACTCAGGACTTTGTCTTGCCAGACAGGCACTTATGCCATCGACCTTCATACTGAAATACATTCCCAGCCCTTTGTTTCTCTATTTGTTTATTATTTCAAGGTAGAGTTTTGCTAAATCTCTAAATTGCCCAGACTGGGCTCAATCTTGCAATCATCCTGTCTCAGCCTTCCAAGTGCTGGAATTTCAGGTGTGCATCACCATGCCTAGCTTTTTTTTTTAAATCGAGCTATACTTTCCATTTTGCACGGTCTTCAAACATCAACACGCCCACTCCTGTTTGAGTATAGGTCTCCTCAGTGACCCCTGGCTATAGGACTTCATCAAAGTCCATTGTGAAGAAGCAGATCTTCCCCCATCTCAGTGCAGGGGTCTGAAAACAGTAATGTTATACTTGCTCATTCAGGGACATTTCATGTGATGAGGAATAAAAGGTATCTGAATCCTTCTGCCCAGCTTCCATCTACCTCACAACTTGAAGTTCCCTTCTTTATGCAGTGAAAAGCATAAAATATGGTTTGTCATGGAGTGAGTAGTTATGCTTGGATATGATAAACCCTAAATAGTCCCCATGTAAGGTACCTGAATACGTAGTCACTCCATGGTGACAACTCCTAAGCCTACAGTTTTTAAGCAAAGCCTGGCTAGCATGAGAGGAGGTTCCCAAATCTGCTTTCTCATCAAAGCCCTTGGAGAGCCAGGCGTGGTGGTGCATGCCTGTAATCTCAACTCCGGGAGGCTGAAGCAGAAGGAATGCAAGTGCAAACCCAGCCTGGGCCATATAGTGAAATCTTGTCTCAACATTATAAAAATAAGTAAATAAATTAAAGAGCTGGGATGTAGCTCAAAGCACAGGCCTTGGATTCCATACCCAGTACCCCCCACATACACACCACCCCTAGAAAAACAGAACTATTCTCAGGCCTCAAAATATTCCACATTCCTCAAGCTGACATGGAGTCTTGGAATGCATCATGTAAAGAAAGATGCCGGGATAATTGTTCTAATGAGCCGTGTTCAGGAAGCGATAACCTAAGAGATTCAAAGACATATGTGAGAGTGTCATAGCCAGTGGAGATACTGGAAGCCAGCTTCCGCCCTGTAAAGTGATACAGTATCCTAGGGCTGCGGGTGTACCTCAAAGCGTTGTTTCAAAAAGAAGGAAGAGGAGGAGGAGGAGGAGGGGAAGTAGGAGGAAAGAAAAGAAAAAGGAGAGAGGTGGCAGTGAGGAGACTTGGAGAAGAGGAAGGAAAGAGGGGAAACAGTCCAAGTGCAGAGTGCGTGTATGAATCTGCCAGGATGCAACTCACTAATCTGCGTAACTACCATACATGAAGGAAAAATGAAGAGCAAATGTTAGAGAAGGGTGGGGCCGGAGCTCAGCGGTAGGGAATCCTTGGGTTCAAGCCCCAGCCCTGCCAATAAATCAACGAACAACAGAAGGCTACATCGCTTGAGCATGTGCAGCTCAGCTTGCAGGCCTGATGTCACCAGATGGCTACATTTGGCACAGTCGGCTGCTGGCCGTCGCTGTCCAAGGCCAGCTAGGTCTGGACACCATGGGTCAGCTCTGCTGGGCCCTGGGTCACCGCTGGGGGTCTTCATCGCCGCTGGGTTCTGGAGCTTTATCGGTGCCGAAGCTGTGCATACTCGCGCTGTCCACAGGACCCTGGGGGCGCACACACCAAAGCGTGTCTTCATTCTGACAGCGCCTGCGCCTGCGCGCGGCACCGGGAGCAGGTCCGCTGCGTCCACTGCGGAGCTCTCGCCTGGACCAACACCCATGGGTGCCCGGAAGTGCGAACTGCGCAGCTCCCTGCAGACCCGAGCGCAGCTCCCTGCAGACCCGCTCAGTCAGCGCAAAGGCGGAAGCCAGGGAATCTTTGGGAAGGCTGCTGGGGCCTGGACCCCTCCCTCGCTCACCTCAGCCACTCGGGGTGTCTTCTCTGTTCTCAAAAACGCAACAGGACAGACTGGCAAGAGCGAGGTCCTGAATTCGAATCCCGATTTAAAAAAAGATAAGGCGAGGATAGCCAGGGAGGACACTGAAAACGACTGTCCCAGTCTACTGGGGTGCGTGGGGGAGCCAAGGGGCGCGAGGAAGAGGGACACACTGGCCACTGGCCAAGTCTCACCCTCCCCCCATAGCCAGGGCAGGGACTGATGAGACAGACGCTCCTGTCTGTCTCCCATGAAAATGGAAATTATTCTTTTCGTTTTTGTTTTGAAACAAAACTCACTAGGTAGCTCAGGCTGGCTGTGAAATTTTGATTCTCTTCCTTCAGCTCCAGGTGCTGGGATTACAAACATCTACCACCACACCCCGCTGAAATGGAATTTATTTTACAATGGTCTACATTGCTATAAATTCTTTGTACATGGGCAGTGCCCGAGATTCTTTATGTTTTTCCACACTGACATTATTTGTTCCATTCCTGTGAGTGTTTTTCAACGTTGTTTTTAAAAAATTGGGTACAGCCTCAGTTATTTTTATATATTACTGTTTTCACAACTTTATTATATATGAATGTCCCTCTGGGTTATGTGGATAGGCTTCAGTTGGAACATTAGGAAGTCTTCAGTATTTTATTTTGCCATGCTGTACATCCACTTTAAGCAATATTGTGGGCGGAAAATAAAGATAATCCAAGTGTGATAGTGCACACTTGTAATCCCAGCTCTCAGGAGGCTGAGGCAGGAGGGTCACAGTGAATTCAAGGCCAGCCTGGGCTACAAAGTGAGTTCGTGGCCAGCCTGAACTGCATAATGAGATTTTGACTCTATCTATCTATCTATCTATCTATCTATCTATCTATCTATGAAAGTAAGGCAAGACATCATATATTTTAACATTTTTGATGAAACATTTAAGAGTTTGCTTTAAGACACTGAGTTAAAGGTCACTGAGAAAACGTTGGAGGGCATATTTTGATTGTTGAAATGTTTAATGTAGCATGATTACTAAAGTACGTAAATATGCAAGGAAAAATAGAAGACAGTTTCTTTTGTTTTGTTTTGTTTGGGATAAGATCCTATCCTGTAGCCCAGGCTGGCTCAGCTATGTCAGTTTTTAGACTTCCATAAAATAATTAAAATTATATAGTGGCTGGGGTGTGGCTCAGTGGTAAAGTGTTGCCTAGCATGAGGGCCTGGGTTGGGTCTCTAGCACTGCAAAATAACAATGATTAAAAACCCAAATGTTTGTGCTGAGTTAATCTAGGTTATATATTCTTATATTAATGTTTATCGAACACTTATTTTAAGGTACTGTGAATGTTAAATATATATATGTATGGATGGGTATATATATATATATATATTTTTTTTTTTTTCTTCCCACAGTAGCCAGACTTGGTGGCACATGCTCGTGACCCTGTCTAGGTGAGAAAATAGTGAATTTGACCCCAGGCTCTGCAAGTTAGCAAGACCCTGTGTCAGACAAGCAACCACAGCAAATGTACTCACCCAGAGCTATGCAGACCACATACACACAAGCATGCACAAAACGACAAACCTAGTATGTGTGGTATTCTTTCTGGACCCATTTGAGACTTAAATTACCTAACTCTTAAATACTTCAATGTGTATTTACAAAAAAAAAAAAAAAAAAAAGCACCATCACCAAAACCAGGTTATTAGCACTGCTGGAATACAACCGTGTAATCCCATTATTCAGTTACACAAAGTTCTCAGTAATGTCAAAAATCAAAACAAAAAAAGACAAAATTACATTTTCTTCTCCTCCAGAACCTAGCTTAGGACTCCCTGCAGCATTTGTGTTCATGTGCCTTTCATCTTCTTCGGTCTAGCACAGTTCTGTGTCACTCCTGAGGCTGACATTTTTACTGCAGAAGACAGGACAATTATTTTGGAGCTTGTGACTCAATTTGGGTTTTTCTGGTGTTTTCTGTTCTGTTGGTGCTAGGAATTGAACCCATGGCCTCTGTGTGCTACACCTGTGCTCTACCACATCACTGGCCCCTCCCTGATATTTCTAATGATCAAACTCAGGAAGGGATGGGAGCGGGAATCATGTAGATGGGATGCTTTGTTCTCTCTGTGTGGAGGCTTTGATGCTTTGATCAAGGGGTTGCTTGCCAGCTTCTCCATTATAAACTTACCATTTGGGGCTGGGGATTTAGCTCAGTGGCTTAAATGCCTGCCTGGCAAGTGCAAGGTCGTGAGTTCGATCCCCAGTACCAAAAAAATAAAATAAATTAAAATAAACTTACCATTTTTCTCTGTGATGAATAAGAAATTTCTGAGGAGAGACTTTGAGATCATATAAGTATGTTTGTTCAAAGTTGGGTATGATAGTGCACATCTGTTGTCCCAGAGGAGGCTGAAGCAGGAGAATCACAAATTTTTATTCTGCCTGGGCAACTTAGTGAGATCCTGTCTTAAAAATAATAATAAAAGACTGGGAATGTAACTTAGTGCAAAAGTCCTGAGTTCAATCCCTAATATGGTCAAAATGAAAGTTTTAAGAAGTATTTTGTTCAATAAATCTTCATCCACTCATTTTCACATCCATGTATAAGTTTTGCCTGAATCAGTTATTACTGTGATGACATTGATTTTTCTAATTCCATAAATCTTTCGTTTTTTTTGTTTTATTTTGTTTTGTTTTGTTTTTGTACTGGGTTATTGAACTCACAACCTCAAGCTTGCCGGGCAGGCAATTATGCCGCTGAGCCAAACTCCTAACCCCCTTGTTTTGAGACAGGCTGTCACTCTGTACTTCCGACTGGCTGTGAATTCACTATGTAGCCCAGGTTGGCCTTGAACTGACAGCAGTCCTCCTGCCGTGTGCCGGGATTATCGGCGTGTGCCCTGCAACCCTTCCAGATCTAGTGGACAGTATTGTACTATGCAGAAGAGCCTCTTCTCCCCACTCATTTAGCTCATCATTTATTTTTATCAGTGTGCACCACCCTTGATTTTATTCAGTGAGTTATAATCCAATACTAACAGTATTTATTTTTATGTGCATATTGGCCCGGATTTGGCCAATAGAGACCCCTTTAATTTGGTCCTTTACTCTTTCAATAAATTCCCATCATTTTTAAGTCACTTCCTTTGACCCTTAGCTTGCCAAAGACAGTAACTGGGACCTGGTGTCTGCTCCTGTTGCCTTCACCCCCTGACATGTAGCCATCCTGTGTGAGCGCATCTCCATCCATGTTGGCCAGGCTGGTGTCCAGATTGGCAGTGCCTGCTGGGAGCTCTGCTTCCTGGAATACGGCATCCTGGGACAAGCCCATTGGAGGAAGAGATGACTCCTTCAACACCTTCTTCAGCGAGACGTGCTGGAAAACAGGTGCCCAAGACAGTCATCCATGAAGTGTGCCCTGGTACCTACTATCAGCTGTTCCGCCCTGAGCAGCTCATCACAGACAAGGAAGATGCTGCTGATAACTATGCCCGTGGGCACTACACCATCGGCAAGGAGATCATTGACCTTCAGTCTAGGACCGAATTAGGGAACTGGATGGCCAGTGCACAGGTCTTCAGGGCTTCCTGGTTTTCCACAGCTTTGGCGGGGGGGAACTGGCTCTGGCTTTACCTCCCTGCTGATGATGGAGTATCTCTCTGTTGACTATGGCAAGAAGTCCAAGCTGGGGTTCTCCATTTACCCAGCTCCCCAGAGCTGTAGTAGAGCCCTACAACTCCATCCTCGCCACCCACACCACCCTGGAGCACTCTGATTGTGCCTTCACAATGAGCCCATCTACAGCATCTGTTGTAGAAACAGATGTTGTAGAAACAATATTGAGCACCTCCCCTACACTAACCTGAACCACCTTATTAGCCAGATTATCTTCCATCACTGCTTCCCTCAGATTTGATGGAGCCCTGAATGTTGATCTGACAGAACTCCAGACCAAGCTGGTGCCCTATCCCCAAATCCACTTCCCTCTGGCCCTGTCATCTCTGTGGAGAAAGCTACCATGAGCAGAGATCACCAGTGCCTGCTGTGAACCACCCAACCACATGAAGTGTGACCCTCACCATGGTAAATACACGGTTTGCTGCCTGTTGTACCATGGTGATGTGGTCCCCAAAGATGTCCATGCTGCCATTGCCACCATCAAGACCAAGAACAGCATCTAGTTGTGGACCAGTGCCCTACTGGCTTCAAGGTTGGCATCAATTACCAGCTTCCCACTGTGGTTCCTGGTGGAGACGTGGCCAGGGCATAGTGGGCTGTGTGCATGCTGAGCAACTGCAACCATTGCTGAGGCCTGGGCTCACCTGGACCACAAGTTTGGACTGATGTACACCAAGCGTGCCTTTGTTTACATGGGTGAGGGGTGCAGGAAGGGGAGTTTTCTGAGGCCTGGGAGGACATGGCTGCCCTTGGGAAGGCTTATGAGGAGGTTGGTGTGTATTCTGGTGAAGGAGAGGGGGAGGAAGAAGGAGACGAATACTAGTTATACATTCCCATGAGCCCTGAAGTGTGTCATGCTCTCAGAACCTCAGCTTCAGTGTAACTGACCAGCACAGAGGTTTCCTGGCTAGATCATCCTCACTTGATCATGCCTGTGATCATCTTTGATTGTCTCTTTTCTATGTGTATCTCTGATTTTTGCATCATGTCACAAAGTAAATGCTTTAAGAATAAATAAATAAAGTCACTTCCTCATTGTCTGGCACAGCCATGTATTCCAGGATTAGTTATTTCCCTAAAGAACCCTAGAGAAGAGCAGTATCTAGAAACAAGATCTGGGAGCAAAATCCGATTATTGTCCTGGGATGTTGATGCTTCCTAGCTCCTTCTGTGGAAGATGACAGGCATGATGTACATGCATGTGAATATGTATGTTTCTGCCAGGATGGGAACCTGCCAGAGGGACCCTGGATTCTTCCAGGTTTCCCTCCTTTTTGCTACTGTATGCCTGGCTCATTTGTACGCTCCATGTTCTACTCCTGGAATCAGTCGCTTCTGCCAGGGAAATGATATTCAGAAACCAAAACGTGGGCACACTTTAATCCTTTATTAAGGAAGGGCTCACATTATGGAATCTACTCACTTTGGGCATCCTGAACTGCAGAACTGGATTTGGTTTCCTTTGCTACTGTAATGCTGAGAAAGCATTCACTTCGTTTACACGCTCTGTAAGATCAATTCCTGCCAGGCTGCAGGCATACGCCTATTATCTCAGCACTCTGGGAGACTGAGGCAGGAAGACTGAAGATTTGAGAGTAGCCTGGGCAATTTAGTGAGTTAGCAAGATCCTGTCTCAAAATAAAAAATAAAAGGACTGGGGGAGCATCACAATTTGATCTTCAGTACTGGGGGAAAAAATTGAAGTTCTACAAGGGTAAATTTACTTTTCTGCTGCCTGTTAGCGCTGAATGCTATATATATATATATCATCCCATAAATACTATGGGGATGATTTACATGCGACCAAGCCTACCTCAGAAGAGCCCGTTTGAGATAAGGTTCCAATTCTAGTTCAGAGGTCACAGTGGAGCAGTGACACTGCATCCATTGGTTGTAGCCACTTATCACATAACAGCCTCATTGTGTAAAATAACTTCCCCGTTCGATAGTTTGCCTTAGTGCTCATATTGGGTTAGAACCTGCAGAAGCCATCAGTTTAGTCTATGAAAATTATTTTTCAGGTCTTTTTGGAAGATGCTTTATTTCCTAAGTGATTAGAAAGTGATTCTAGTATAAGGGGCAGCTTTTGCTGAAGAGTAAGTAGTGGGACAGTGTTGACTTCTATAAAGTGTGAGGTGCTGATTCGAGATACATAGTTAAGCAGAGCATGTGATGCTTATTTGCCTTGAGAAAAAAAAAAACTGGGATAATAGTCATTCCAACAGGAACCACAGCCAGATTTTTTTTTCTTACAGCACTGGAGTTTGAACCCATGATCTTTGCACTGTTATATCTTCATCCTGTCTGTCTACCTATCTGTCATCTATCTATTTATTTTTATTTTGAGACAGGGTCTTGCTAAGTCTTTAAATTGCCCAGGCTGGGCTCTAACTTGCAATCTGCCTGCCTCATCCTCCCAGAGTGCTGGAATTACAGGTGAGCACTGCCATTCCCCCTCACGCCGGTTATTTTAATAGACTTAGTTAAACAGGTACTGGAGAACAGAATAGTCACCAAGAGAAGACCACTAAGGTAATACAGATAATAACTGCAGACAGCAGCTACTATCCCTGGCACAGGAGGCTCAAAAGGAAGAGGCCACAGTTCTTAGAATTTAGCAGGGGACAGATGTGTCCCACAGTGCTTGAGGGAGACCTCTGAGAAGGCTCTGCCTGGCTGCCTCAGGGAGATGGATTCTGGAAACAGCAGAAAAAGTGGGAGACTGGAGCCCAAGAGTTTTGCCCAGTGAAGGGAGGAAGATGTGAAGGACTCTGATAGGAACAGCAGTCCCATCGTCCTCCTCCTGACGGGTCTCCTCTGGAACTTCCCATTGGTGGAATCTAAAATTGTCATTAAAACATCACAGTCTAAGGATCAGAGGGTACAGAATAGTGTGGAGCTGGCAGACAATAACTTACTAACCAGTGCAGAGATGACATGGGTTTCTTGCTTACAGCACACATTAGACCTTGAGATGCTACACCAGACAGAACAACTGAAGGCATAAATTCAGTTCTTCATGTTCAAGTCCTCTTATGTCAAGACTTATAGGGCTAATTAAAATAATAGTACAGCATAGAACTATACTTCACTGTAAAGGAATTAGATGTAAAAAATCTGAAAAACTCATACTACAAATATGAAACAAAGGTAGAGAATTCTGATCTCCAACTGGAGAAACAAATCATGTTAGTGACTTAATTTGAGCTTTTTTTGGACACAAACCTAATCAGTTTGGAGATTTGCTCTTCAAACCACTGGAAGATTAACAGATGAAAATTAGTAGGGGGCAGGGGACTGTCACGTGCAGGTCAACTGAGAGATAAAAAGAGGGACAGGTAAGACACTAAGAGGCAGCTGGGCATGGTGGCACAGTCTTATAATCCCAGCACCTGGGAGGCTGAGGCAGGAAGATCACTACAAGTTGGAGACTAGCCTGGGCTACACAGTGAGCTCAAGGCCAGCCTGAACTGCATAGTGAGACCCTGTCTCAAAAAGACAAAAAAAAAAAAAAAAAAAAAAAAGAGGTTTAAGCAAAATAAATACAGCTGGATCTGGTTCCACATTTTAGATGGTTTAGTTTCATACACAAATGTGCATACACACACACACACACTCCCTTAGAAGAACAGACAAAGAAAGGAAAGTATCTTAACCATCAGGCATATGGTGCCTATATTAGTCTATCAACATAATTTAGGCACAAATATTTTGCACATGCATCTGGGGATTTATTTTACACTTATAACCCATGTGCAAAATGATATAAGTACAAAATGATTCATTTCAGGAATACTTGTAACTATAGCAGATTGAAACGGATACAGGACGGCTGTTCACAGGGCCAGACACACCACTATACACCTGAACAGGAAATGCTATGCAACTGCTGATAAACACAGTAGCTGGTATGGTGGCACATACCCGTAACCCCAGCACTCTGAGAGACTGAGGCAGAAGGCTCCCATGATCAAGCCCAGCCAAGGCAACAGAGTGAGATTCTGTCTCAAAATATTCTAAAAAGGACTGAAGGCGTAACTTAAGGTGAAGGCCCTAGGCATTAATCCCCAGCACAACTAAATGAAACTTTAAAAATAAACAAACAAAACTGAAACCATTAGTATAGAGGAAGAAAAAAAAATCTCCAGGAGTATTATTAAATAAAAATTCAAAGCCAGATGTAGTAGAATATACCTGTAATCTCAGTATTCAGGAGGCTGAGGCAGGAGGACCAACCTGGGCTCCACAGTGAGTTCAAAGCAGCTAGAAGCATACAGTGAAAACCTGTCTCAAAACCAAAACCAAAACCACAACTTAAACAAAATGCAACCCCAGACATCCAGTTCACCAAAGGGAAATCTAGGGAGCCATGAGGTGGAACAATCTGAAAGCCCCCCTTCAGGCTACTCTGAAGTGGTACCAACAAAACAATTGAATGAGACTGTGGAAAAAATGAAATTAGAAATAATCACTCAGACAACTACAGAGATTACCAAAATATACACCATGCTTAGCAACGTTAGAGCAGACACAGGCATAAATAAATAAACTTAAGAAAGCAAAGGAAAGAAATGGAATCCCCTCCAAAATGTTCTGAAGGATATTCTAGAAAGAGATAATGAGGACTACAGCTCCATGAACCCCAAGAAAAGGAATGCATCAGGGAAGGCAAACAATTAGAGGGAGGAGGAAAAAGGGAGGTGCCAACAACAGGAAAATAACATGACAAGGGTAAGTCAATACATATCAGTTATAAACATCAATGTTAATGGTCTCAATTCACCAATCAAGACACAAACTGGCAGAATCAATAAAGAAGCAAGATCCAACAATATGCTACATACAAGAAAAAAATTAATTCAAAAAGAAATTCGTAAACTAAAAGTTAAAGGATGGAAAATAATACGCCATGTGACTAGAACCCAGAAAAAAGCAGGGGTAGTTATTCTATTTGCAGATAAAGTGAATTTCAAGTTGAGACTGATTAAGAGAGATAAAGAAGGTCACTACATCCTTGTAAAAGGAACAATCCAAGAAGAAGAGATAATAATCATAAATATATATGCAACAAATACCAGTGTACCCAACTATATAAAACAATTACTAATGGACATGAAAAATCAAATAAACCCTGTTACAATTGTATTGGAGACCTCAATGCTCCACTGTCACAAAAAGACACATCAACCAGACAAAAAATCAATAATGAAATATTAGAACTAAATCAAACTTTTGAATAAATGGACTTAATAGAGTGTTTCACCTCACGACATCTGCATACATATCCTTCTCAGCTGCACACAGGACGTTCTCCAAAACAGACCATATTCCAGCTCATAGAACATGCTTAAGTAAATGTAAAGGAAGTGAAATTATCCCATACACACTGTCAGAACACAATGCAATGAAATTGGAAATTCACAGCAAAAGAAACCACAGGAACTTCAAAAACACATGGAAATTAAATAGCACCTACTGAACAACTAATGGGTCACAGATGAAACTGAAGAAATTAGACAGTTTTTACAGTTGAATGATAAGGACAATACAACATACTTGAACTTATGGGACACAATGAAAGCAGTCTTAAGAGGGAAATTTATAGCAGTGAAAACAGAACAAGTGCATATAAACAACTCAATAGTCAACCTCAAACTTCTAGAAAAAGAAGAAGAAGCTAAGCCAAAAAGTTGTACAAAGGAAGAAATTTTAATGATCAGAGCAGAAATTAACACATTGGAGACTAAAAAATACAAAGAATCAATGAAGCAAAGAGATGGTTCTTTGAAAGATTAAACAAAATTGACAAACCTTTATCTAACCTTATCAAAAAAAGGAAAGAAAAATCTCAAATCACACAATTAGGAATGAAAAGGGTGAAATCACAACAAATCCTGCAGAAATATAGATCATCTATACCTACTTTGAAAACTTGTATTCTAGTAAGATGAACAGATTCCTAGATACATATGATTTACCAAAGCTGAGTCAAGAAGGTAAAAAAAATCCTAAACAAACCAATATCAATCAATGAAAGTGAAGAAGTAGTTAAAAACCTATCAACAAAGAAAAGCCCAGGCTCTGATGGATTCACTTATGATTCTACAAGAAATTTAGAGAAGACCTAACACTACTACTTCTCAAACTCTTTAATGAAATTGAAAGGGAAGCAATACTCCCAAATTCATTCCTGGAAGCAAACATTATCCTGATACCAAAATTGGAGAAGGACCCAACTAACAAAGAGAATTACTGGCCAATTTCCCTAAAGAACATAGATGCAAAAATCCTCCATAAGATACTGGCAAACAGAATGCAGCAAATCATCATTAAAATTATACATCATGATCAAGTGGGATTCACTGCAGGGATGCAGGGGTGGTTCAGCATATGTAAATCCATAAATGTAATATACCATCTTAACAGAGCCAAGGACAAAAATCATATGATCATCTCCATAATGCAGAAAAAGCTTTTGGCAAAGTCCAGCACCCATTCATGATATGAACGCTACAGAAAATTGGAATAGATGGTCTTTATTTCAATCTGATAAAAGCCATCTATGACAAACCAACAACCAACATCATACTAAATGCACAAAAATGAAAACTCTCTAAAATCAGGACTAAGACAAGGATGTCCACTGTCTCCACTCTTACTCAACATAGTACCAGAAACTTTAGCTGGAGCAATTAGACAAGAGAAAGAAATAAAAAGAATAAAGATAGGAAAGGAAGAAGTTAAACTATCATTATTTGCAGATGACATGATACTCTACATAGAAGACCCCAAAAACTACACCAAAAGACTACTAGATTTAATAAGCAAATTCAGTAATGTAGCTGGATACGAAGTCAACACTCAAAAGTCAATAGCATTTCTGTACACAAATAACAAACTCACTGAAAGAGAAATAGAGAAACAACACCATTCACAATAGCATCCAAAAAAATGAAGTACCTAGAAATCAATCTAACGAAGGGTGTAAAAAATAAAACCACAACAAACCCCCAAACAAAAGAAAAACAAAACATCAAAACAAGTCAGACCTAAAATAGTATGCAAAATATGGTAGCCTCTGTGTAAAAAAGGATGATCGTGTGTGTGAGCATGCGTGCATGCATGTGTGCATGATATTGTTGGAAAGATACACAAAAGCTAATAACATTGGTTGTGCTTAGGGAGATAAGCAGGATAGTGAGTAAGGGATCAGAAGCCTTTCAGCTCTGTCTTTACTTTTTTTTTTCCTTTAGCACTAGAATTGAACTCATGACCTTGCACTTGCTAGGCAGGCACTGTGTCACAGAGCTTTATCCCTGGTACCAGCTCTGTCTTCTTTAATAATATTGTGCTTATGGGTTTAAATAATGTGTGCATTGCTTTTCTGTATTTTTACTTAGAAAAAATGAAAACACAAAAACTATCTTCAAAAAGCCAATCCATGCCTTCCTATGTGCCAGCGATGCTTGGGCTGGGAGACAAGAACAACCCCTCCATTCCCCTACCGCCATAAGCAATGGGCTGATTTGGAGAAAGTCAGGCTGAGATGACAGCAACTGAAGTTAAAAAAAGAAAAAGAAAACCAACAACAGCTTAATGCTTGTATTGTTTGATTGACTTTGTAGGCCTAAAGCTGGTAATCTCAGCATCTATTTGGACAATAACAATATGCATCATAACAATTGTGGAGAATTTCCTTCTGTCTTGCTTCTGAAATCCAGTGTTTTGTTACATTTTATGGTTTTGTTTTATTCCTGTATCTGGTAACCTGAGCAACCGTTTTGAAGATAATAATATGCAATATAACAACCATTGTTAAATCCCTATCATGTTGTTTTGAAAACCTACATAGCTATTGTTGTTCTTTGTTATTGCTTTGATTTTGTTTTTTTTGTTTCTTGATTTTTGTTCTTCTTTTTAAATAAATACAAAAAAACCTATCTTGATATTTCTTTATTTTTCAGGATTTAATACACAAGTTCCAATTCTTATGAGTTATATTGTTAATAAATAATAAATGACCCTGAACATATTTAATAAACTTTCATAATCAAATTATAGTATACTGAAAATAAACTAAAATTAAGGCAGATTATTTCCTATTGACTGATTTTTCTATTACTCTAACTTTATGACTATTTCGCTGTAATTACATGAACATGACACTAAAATTCTAATACTATTTTCTGACCCAGCATACAATTTACGAGCAAAATTAGTAGCAACTTGACACTGTTATTAGAAACAAGACACTATTGGTAAGGCTCTTCCCTGGTAAGCAGAAACATCACCAACTGGAGTGAGTTACACAGCGACATCTGGTGTACACTTTTTGAAAAATACTTTAGCCTTGATTTTTGGGATGACTAGGCATGATTTTTAAAATCCTGAAAGTAGAGGAATTCTGTGATTTCTAGAATACAGTACAAAATGTAATACAGTTGGTATTTTTGAAACTGGATTGGAAAGTTTGATAGTTTTCTGTTGCCACAGTAGAATATATGACACTATTTTTTTTCTTTAAAAACAGGTTTTTTTAGGTCACAGATCTGAAGGCTGAAGTCCAAGACAGAGCAGAAGCCGCATCTTGGTTTGCGATGAGAGCCTCGTGCTGGCCTGTGTATGGCAGAAAGGCAGAAGGTAAGAGAACCTGTGTGAAGAGAGGTCTGTGGTAAGAGAGGAAGCCAAATTTGATTTAACCAGATCTGGAAGTAGCTCTTCTAGTCCAGAAAGAGAACTCCCTCCCTCCCACTAGTTATATTATTCAGAGGCTCCACCCCCACGACAAAACCACGCCCACCAAGCCCCGCCCCTCAGCATCCAAACACTGAGGCATTGAGCTTCAGTAAGGGTTTTGGTTGGGTAATCAGTACTCAAACCCTAGCAATTGCTTTAAATTTTTACTGTATAATTTTAATTAATGAATTAGTTAATTATTATTTTGGTCTTTTGGAGGCAGTGTCTGCTGTGTAGTTCAGGCTGGCCTTAAACTCTTTGTAGTCCAGGCTGCTGCAAACTCACAGTGATCCTCCTGCCTCAGACTCCCGAGTGCTGGGATTTCAGTGTGCGCCACCACACCCGGTTTACTGTATACTTTCCTTAGCTGTGATGAAAAAAATTAGTAAAGTTTGAATTTATCTGTAAATTTTTGAATTATTACAAAGATTTATGATTTCAACATACCTTCAAAGCTCAATTATGCAAGGCAGTGCATAAATAGCACAGAATCGCCTCTGCCACAAAATCAAAACCTGTTTGTTGAGTATTATGAAATTAGAAATCAGTTTAGTGGAAATTTCAACAACTGTGTGTGTGTGTGTGTGTGTGTACGCACACGTGTGTGTATGCTACTGGGGACTGAACACAGGGCACTTAACACTCTGTTGTTACTTTTCCAGCCCCTGTTGCCTCCCTTTCAATTCTTCTTTTAAATTTTGAGACAGGATATCACTAAATAGCTAAATTACGCAAGCTGGGCTCAAACATTCAATCCTCCCGCCCCAGCCTCTCCGGTGCTGGGACTACAGGAGTGAGCCATCACATTCAACCAAGGAAAATGCATTTAATGCACCTAACCAACTGAACAGCCTTGCTTGCCTGTGCTCAGAACCACTGCATTAGCCTACAGTTGGACACAGTCTCCTGCGGGGACTTGGCCAAGGAGTAAAATGGCTAAACTTTGCAGCAAAGGCTCACAGGCTCTATGAGGAGTGAATGGTTAAACAAGTTTAGATTATTGAAGCATGTTGCCTAGCAGTTGTCCCCTATCCTCAAGAAAAACCACCTAGCTTTGAGACAGCTCCTTATCCAAACTTTCTTCTTGCATGCTTTTTTCATGCAAAAGTTTTTAATCATGGTAAGAAACACACACAAGTTACCACCTTCACCATTTGTAAGCGCTCGGTAGTGTCACATATACTCACATCGTTGTGAAACATCTCCAGAACCTGTTTGTTATGGTTTGTGTCTAGATGTCTCTCCAAAGCCTCATTCATGCGTGGGGCTTTGCTAGAGCTGGCTGAATCTCCTATGTGACTGCGTCGAAGCACAACGCTAGAATTAAGACTGGGTGATTACTAACCAGTGATTGGCTTGGTACTCCCTAATCCTGGTAGTCTGGATACAACATAAGTAGAAAGAGGTTTGTCATCCCTTGTTTCTTTGCTACCTTCTGCCAACCACTCTGTGATGCCTCTGCCTTACCACCCTGCCTTGGAGTCTTCGGATTATGGACCAAAACCTCTACAAACTGTGAGCTAAGTAAATCCTCCCTTCTTGCTCTAGTGTGTTTGAGACAGGGTCTCACTATACAGTTCAGGTTGGCCTTAAGCTCACTTCGTAGCCTGGGCTGATCTCAAACTCACAACAATCCTCTTGCCTCAGCCTCACAAGTGCTGGGATTACAGGCATGTGCCACTGTACCAGGCCACCTTTCCCCTTTTAACTTCAGATGTTGGGTATTTTGTTTCAGCAATAACAGAAAATAACTAAGGCATTGTTCATCTTTCAAAACTTAAAATTCTGAACAGGCGTGGTGGAGTATGCCTATAATCTCAGCACTCAGGATGTTGCAGGATTGCTGTTGGTTCAAGGCCAGACTTCACTGCATAGCAAGACCCTGTCTCAAAAATACTAAAAAGAAAAATCTTTATTAAACAGTTCTCCACTTTCCCCTTATCCTTGACAACCACCATTTGACTTTTTGCCTGCAGTGACTTTAGTTAGCTCATATGAATGGAATCATACAGTGTGAGTTCCTGCAACTGGCTTATCCCCTTAGCATAATGTCCTCGAGTTCATCTGTCAGTGATTGTGAACCTTTTAAACACTGAGTGCCCAAACTGCAACCCAAAAGCCACTTATCACAAAGTGCCAATACTGCAATTAAACCTGAATACGGAGGCTTTAGTTTAGAAAAAAACAAGTTATTCAGTGCTCCACTGCTGGGGTGACTTGGTTCTTGTGTTGACAAGAGGGCTCTGTGTGCCTGCAACCCCACAAATGCCATAGGTTCGCTACCTCTGAATTCCATGCAGTAACACGTTACAGGGTTTCCTTCCTTTTCAAGGCTACTTCATTGCATGTGTATCCTATCTTATTTGAGGCTCATGTGGTTACTTTGAATACCATTATGAACATGGATGCCCAAGTGTCTTTGAGGTCCTGGTTTCAATTCTTAGACACATAACCTAAAAATGTGTTTGCTGGATCATATGGTATTATTTTCATTTTTAATTTGATGATTATTGTTTTCCATCATAAGACCTTATAGTCCCATCAACAGAGTACAAGAGGCACAACTTCCCTGCTACTTTGGATTTCTCAAGAGTGGCTATCTAGTAACTAACTGTATTTGTACTTTTGATTTGCATCTCTTCAGTGACTAATGATGTGAACATCTTTTTATATACTTATTGATTTTGATATCTTCTTTGGAAACTGACATTTGAGTACTCTGATCATTTTATTTTTCCAAAGATTCTTGAGACAGTCTTTATAGAGCTGTGCTCCCATGGAGGGCCTCAAGCTCGTGCACTCAGGTGAGCCCATATTTGGGCTGTTTCATTGGTCTTGTATGTCTACCTTTATGTCAGTTTTTTTTTTTTTCCCTCCCAGTACGAGATCAAACTTATGATCTCACACTTGCCAGGCAGGCACTTGTGCCACTGAGCTAATTCATGGGCTCTTACTTTTTAGCTGATCTGGTGGGCGTGAAACTGTAGTTTCTTGCCAAAATATTATTTCAACTGGAGCTCACTGACAGTAATTTGAGCCCTTACCATGTGCCAAGTGTTGGTCAAGCCCTTGAATTACTCGCAGGCTTTTACTTACCTGTGGTCCACATCTGATTAGTGAAGTCTGTTGACTTTACTTTTAGCTTCCATTACTAGTGAACAAAATATATACTTCTGACTTCTTTTCCCCTTCAAATTATTCACTGTCACAAGACTAATGTGTTAAAATCTGGACAACAGTCAGTAGTGGTATAAAGTATAAAGCCATTTGGTCAGGATTGAAATTATATAAACCACTTGGAGTCAGTCCAAATTAAACTTTTGTAAAATTTTTGTTCTATTACTAGAAGGTTATAATTCTTTTTTTTTTTTTTTTGGTACCGGAGATTGAACTTACAACCTTGTGCTTGCAAGGCAGGCACTTATGCCACTGAGCTAAATCCTTGGCCCTAGAAGGTTATGATTCTTTTACTATATGCTCATTAACATCTCGCTCAATATGATAAATCATCAACAGCATTTTAACTGCTAGTGAGACTGTATGGCAATCTATTGGGGATGGAGAAATGCTTTCTTAGAGAAGCCATTTCCCCACAGGATGTCCCACCACAAGCTGAAAGATTATTTCTAACATTGTACTCAGGGATCTCCACATAGATATTTCACTTGGCACAGAGGAATGGAATATTTCTTAAAGTGGCAACATTCTACAAGCAATAAATTTCAAAATACTTATGAATAGTGCAAGTCATTATCAGTTCAATTAATTATTCAGTAGCAGAGAATATAACCGAATCCCATGGGACTGATCCCTCAGTACTCACAATTCCACGTCTAGAGCCAGGGAGAGCTCAGTGGCAGAGCACCGCCTAGCACACCTGCTACAAACATAGCCAAAAGACAACACAAAAACCCACCTCCATGATTCTTCCTCTACTTCCTCCCCAACTTTCACAAATTTTCTTTAAAAAGGGCAGAAAACAACTGGTCCAAGGTATACCCACAGTTGGATTTTTCTGTCCCCTCTGCAGCACGACACACAAACAGACCAATCACTGCTCAGCTGTGCACAAACCTAACGAAGTCTCTTTTTCTTTTTTGACACAGGGTCTTGTATAGTTGAGGCCACCTCTGAACCCACTGTGTAGCCCAGGCTGGATCTGAATTTGCGGCAATCCTCTTGCCTCAGCCTCATAAGTGCTGGGATTACAGGTGTGCACCACCTTGCCTGGCTCAAGTTTTAGTGTCTCGGGGCATCAGTGTCCTTATTTGTAATGAGACAGTAAGAAAATATCTATTTCACAGGGTCATCAAAAAGATTGAATCAATATATATAAAGGTCATAGAACAGTTTGTAGAACATGGTAAGCATGCAATAAAATTTTTAACCCTTTCAAACTGTTTGTGTTCTAATTAGTGTACACATTGAGTCATTAATTTAAATAAAATCACCACCAACAGGCACACAAACAACAGACATCTAACAGCATGTTCATCTGAATACCACAGTGATACATTGGCCTACTCTCAAAGCGAGGCTAACAATTCTGAGTGTACAGATAAGTATTAAAAACAATAAAACTGTGGGCAGAAGAAAATGGAGACTGTACAATACACAAGAAAGAGGTGCCTTTGAGTGTCCCAATGTCATTGTGCAAGTATAATGGGTATTCATTGTTCATTGACACAGAACTATGACCTGTTTACTGCAATGACTAGAAGAAAACACATAGGAATAGACTGAAATGAGAAGTGGACCCTCAATCCATAAATACCACCTGAACAATGTTATCTAGAAATCTTTTGGCTTGTGCTGAGAACCACTTATTGCAAT
The DNA here is from genome assembly GCA_004027455.1 of Hydrochoerus hydrochaeris. Classification (NCBI taxonomy): domain Eukaryota; kingdom Metazoa; phylum Chordata; class Mammalia; order Rodentia; family Hydrochaeridae; genus Hydrochoerus; species Hydrochoerus hydrochaeris. Next base: position 104,773 of record PVLA01004929.1, read on the forward strand.
GACAAAACTAGAGTTTAATTATTTTTATTATTGAATTATACTGTAATGTCTACATCTATGATTTAATCAGGAAGAAATGCTTTGCATTTACATCAACGACACATTTACTCTAGCGGAATAAAACAGACACAGACAAAAGACCAAGTACATGTTTTAAAAAAATGATTATGTTTCACCTGATCCTATTTTGGACCATACAATCCCTACTAGAGAACTGATCTTACATACATTTTAAGTCTGATTTTCTCCCCACACTTTTAAACATTAACGGAGCATCTCACAAATTACTAATTATAAACAAAAGACTGAAAACAATATGTGAAACAAAGTTTGAAAATGAAGACAGCAGATATTACCCAATGTAGTAGAAAAACAGAGCAAATCATGCCCCTCTGGCTCATCTCAGACACACTTTCACCCAGGGGCAAGCACTTTTAGCTCTGGGAGTCTGTGTCCCATGTCCCCTGCAGGCCCAGACCTCAGTGTTTCTGGTCTCAAGTGCAAAGGTTAAGTGAAAATGTCTACAAAATATCAAAAAGCTATGCATCAGAAAAGAGCCAACTCATATCAAAACTGCTGGTCTAAATGTACACCTTCAGCTTCTTTCTAAAACTTATTTGGGTGATATTTTATTTTGGTACTGGGACTCAAACTCAGGACCTTGTGCTTGCCAGGCAGGCACTGTGCCACTGAGCTCTACCCCCAGCTGAACAATATTTCAAAATAACTTGTATTTTTAATGTGCTTTATGGTCAATGAGCAAAGCTGTAAATCAAATGATTCATTTTAAAATTTTAACCTTTTATGTGGTTCTAAGCTTTAGTTATCTATGACTTTAATACATCAGATCATACATGAGGTTAGTTTTAGCTAAAACAGGAAAATAAATCACCCTCAAAGGTAATGTTAACTGTTTCAAGAGTATTCAAATTATAATGCCCATCTAATATTCAAAGTTTACAACTTTACGTATTAACGACAGCTTATATGTAATTTAAAAGCAAATACTTCTTGTACTTTTTAACCAAATTACACTGGGAAATGTAGGGGGAAAAAAAACTTGGCAAAATTTGTTTTTGGTAACAGAAAACAATGCAACAATGAATCTAAATGAAACAAAAGACCAGTGTTTAAAGTTTCTGATCTCTAAACATGCACTTATTATCTAAAAAATATTTTGGTAGCAAAATGGATTGAGAATAAATGTTTGCTGTAAATAAAAAGTACAAATTTCCAATTATATAGCTTTATAGCTAACAGCTTTTAAAAACATGAATAGCTAACAGTTCTCTAAAACATGTACGTATGATATCCTAAAATATCTCTGCTAAAAATCAACTTTATTTATTACAATGGGTCTTACTGAAATAGGATTTTCATGATACTAGAAATCTTTTCAAAAGTGAGTATGACAGGGCTACAACAATTTTACTTTTAATAAAAGTTACAGAAGAGATTATTGCTGTACTTTTCCTCATAAACACCATTAAGCTTCTTTGCAGTTAAAAAAAGTACAACCAACCTACTTTTCCCTTACTGAATCTCATTGTTTCACATGTTTGTAAAATTTTTATTCAACAGAGAATTCTCAGAATCTTTTCTGTATGAATTCAAAGTATGTATAGCTTCACATTATACATGTTTTGCCCTTATTTCCCAAATACACAAAAACGATATACATTTTCCTCAAAAATGAAGATGTCCACATTAAAAAAATAAAGCCTACGAAAAAGTTCCAGAGCTAAAAAAAGATTATTTATATGGCACAAGGTGATCTCCTACTAGTCCAAAGTCCAAAAACATTTAAATGAAGTTCATTTTATATATCTTGTTTGCTTTGCAATGTAATACTAAATTTGAGGTGAAATCACATTATTTTTTAGTTCTTGTGTCAATGAGTATACACAAATGTTTTCTACACAGTTATTAAAAATAGGAGACCAAGTTGAATGTGCCAAAGGGAAAATCATTCAGTCGGATTTTTCAGGAGAAGGCTGATAAAGATCAAAGGGATTTTCTTGGTTGGTTTCCATAGCTTGATAGACCAAAAACAAAAAACCGGCCACAACGACAAACAGCAAAATTTTTATCCACATGGGAATGAAGCGTCCCTTTTTTGTCTTTTCTGTCTTGACATCTGCCAAGGAAACATACTTAGGAACATATTTCGATGAGAAAGATTCTTCCATCCTGAAATCACTGAGTTCTAATGGCCGGCCTGCAGCCCCTTTGATTGGTCTGCGGCAACTAGCACTGTTGAAAGTGGAAAAAGGAAAAGAAAAATAATTTTAGATAAAAAGCATAAAATTTCAATGCCAGTTCTAATTCTAAGCACATTTCACGAGCTAACAGTAGAAAATCAACACATAAAAAGCAGTAAGGTCAACCTATTTGAAATTTCCATACATTTTTCACTTTAAAAGTTAGGTGCATCTTTCATTAATGATCAGTATCCACTGAAACTGCTATAAAGGCCTTTCAAAGCTATTATATTTAGGAGAGATGAAAAACATAAGGCAGCTCTCACTGTCTTCCTTCAGTTATGAAGTAATTCAATACTTCTAAGTGTAGCATTTAGGTAGAAAAGAGAACTGCAGGGAAAAAAATTATTTTCTTCAAAACTGGGTGTGTAGCTCAGTGGCAGACCACATGCTTCACGTGCACAGGGCCAGCAATAAACAAGTGAGTTAAAAAATCATATGCTTACTAGGTTTCTGTTCAGATTTTAACATGTAGGGGATGGGAATGTAGCCCGCCACCACCAAAACAAAACAGTGAAATATTCATTATAATCTTTCAACTTGACAAAGTTAAACTTGAAAATGATTCAACTTTCATTCAACATGCATTATGAACCACCAATGACTTAAGGAAATCAATCTGCTCTCAAAAGAACAGTTTCATTCTGAAAAAAAAAGGGCAGAACTTTGTGATAAAGAATTAAAAATTTCCTGGCAAATTATACTTATATTTGACTTGATGTAACCAAGTACCTAATTCCTGTGGGTGTTGCTGCTTCAAAGGGGAACATTTCCTTAAGAATATCCCTTTCTACTCTTCTTTCCTCTGTTTTTTCTCCCACCTAGTAAAAAACAAACAAGTTAAAATTTAGTGTAAAAATGTGCAATAATTAAAACATAATTTTAGACAGAAGTTCCAGAAAACAAAATGCCTATAGTTTAAGACTGCTGTTTCTAAATTTATTATCATCTAGGTATCCACACATTTCCAATGCTTTCTTCCAATGTATTTACTATGAAGACATCTTACTTGTGTTATTAGGATGACATTGCTACATACTCAAATTATGTAGGAAAAAAATCCAATAAACTAATATGGCAGTGTAAATTCCCTTATGGATTTTCTATAACAAATTACAGTTTAACTTTTAAACTGTGGTCAATACAATCTTTCCAATTTACAAAAACTTTTAGCTTGACTGTTTTACTATATTTATCTTCAAGCCCAGAGAAAAGTAGAATTTCATTTCTTAATAGATATCTTAAAATTACAATGCACCATGCAGTTAGTACTTTAAAGCTTAATTATACAGGAGTTAATCAGTTCAAGCACCATACAAACTCACTTTAAATGTAGCCTCCCTCACAGCCCAAGCAGCACTTTTAAGTTTGCACCCATGAAATAGATATAAGCAGCACACAAATGCCCACTCCCTTGAAAAGTGGAAGTAAAGAGGCACACAGCAGCAGGATAGTATTAGCATATCATAGTACATTAATTTCCATTTTCACCTCAGTGTCTTTTTAAAATAATGTATGCACATATATATGAATACACACACCACCCAATAAAGAAAGCCCTGTTCCCTCCCATTCTAAAACACACAAATATAAAAATTTCCTCTTTGAAAGATCAATGACAGCATCGATCTAAATTTGATGCATTTACTTCAGCTCGTGTCAATGGTTTCTTTGGTGTTCTTCTGGGTATGTCTGAGAATTCAGTGATTGGCAGAATAGGAGCTGCATGCTTGAAATTTCCAGTCACCCTATTGACAACCTGCCAAGATTCAAATTATTCAGACTCAGAATTATCCAAAATAACAGAAACACTTAAAAAGAAAAAGATACGCTACTGTTGTAACAATAAAAATTTACGTAAGAGCCTAGAAACAAAACACATTCAAAGCTTCACGTGAAACCTTATAAAATTCTTCAAATAAAGTAAAAATATAATGTTTTAAAACACGTAAAGTTGAGATTTGACAGAATTTACCACCTCCCCGTATCCAATTAAAGGGTAATTTACAAAGAATACCACTTGTATAGTTTACAAAATATATTTACTAAGGATTCGTTGCTTGAAGCCATTATAGTTTCAGCTATGGGAGTATTCTCTGAAATTATTGCACCATCTATACGAAAATGTTGTGAAGTGTCCACCTGTTAGTTTGAAAACAAAATGAAAACAATAAATGTAAAATAAATCACTAAAACCCTACCAATCTGAAAACCAAATTCTAAGCAACAAGCCTTGCATCACCCTTTTCCTTGGAGTTCTTCTTGACCCTCTGGTGGTCTCCCTAGTTAATGCCTGCAGAGGTCCGCCTTTTGAAGATCCACTTGTCCATTCAGTTTCAGTTATTCCATCTTGTGAATAGCTCTATTCAAGCATCGACACATTAAAAAGTCATATTCTATCAGCATACACCTTAATAATGGTCCCATCAGCACACTAAGACGCCATAGTCTCCAAATGCCACCATTCACAAACAATACTGTGCTCTCAAAGTATTTCTAAATATTTTGATTGAACTGACATGTAAGAATCAGAAAACACAAGGTAAATTACACTACAGCCACCAGTAATAGCTCACAAATTATAATAAAAGCTAGAAGGGGAAGCTCATTAATTATCACTGGTTCCTTTTGTGACACATTATGATTTGGGGCTCTAGTCTCTTTGTTGAGACAAAAAGGAGACTGACTATGACTTCAATAAAAGTTGCCTGTTAAAATGAGCAGTTTCATTTTAAAACAAAAACACAAACTTTTGGTTGGGGATATAGCTCAGGAGCACAATACTAGCCTAACATGTGCAAGGAGGCCCTGCCTTCAAACATTACTCTTGTGGTTAGAACTGTCTTAGTAAAGTCAGTGTGAAGTATACATAGCTATCTGAATGATGATTCTAAAATATCAAACTCTTCTTAAAAAGACACAAAATCAAAATGGCAGAGCAAAACCCTGGTTTTCATTAAGTCTGCAAGGCTAGTATATCACCAGGATATCACAATGCTACCCACAACTCACCCCAGAAAGAAAGGTGACAGTGATAGACAGTTGTTGCCCTATAGTCTCAAATGTGCCCTAAAACTATTTTCATGAGAAAAAAATAATTGGTGTAACAATTCTTAACATATTCATTAGACCAATGCTTCAAATTCATTAGACCAACACTTCCCAAACTGCAATGCATGTATTAATCGCCTGGAGCTTTTATTAAAATGTAGATTCTAATTTTGAGGTTCTAGTACAGTATCAGAAATTCTGCACTAGAAGTAGCAAATTTTCAATTTTAAAGCCAACACCTTTGCCAGATAGAGGGCATTCCAAATTCTTTTAACTTGACAACACCCAACAATGAGTAGTATTATGGTACATGTTTTCAAGTTAATATTTAGGTAAGTGATATTTTTATATCCAAGTCAGTATCTGTTTATAGGTATTATACTTATAGACGCACTTTAAAAAGGAACAGCCACCCAATAAAAATACCCATTTGGTTAGAGGGAAGCATTACTACTAAAACTACAGAAAGATACAGAGATTGCCTCATGTATCTCATTATATATTTAACTGTATTTGAATTGACAATATAAAGTTTTACTTTTGGCTGGTGTGGTGGTACACACTTGTAATTCTAGCACTGTGGGAGGCTGAGGCAGGAGGACTGCAAGATCAAGCTCAGCCTGGATAATTTAGGATTTAGCAAAAAAGTGGTAATTTACTTACCACTTCCAGAAAAAAAGTAGTAATTTATTTACAATCTAAATCTCAGGGTTCCTTATCCTGATATCAATTACATATATTGGCTGAATGCAAAATTAATGTTAGTCAAAGACAAATGTGCAAAAGAATCACACAATTACTTATTAATAATCAATTTTCTGGCTGTTTGAACAGAAGGAAACAATCATTTTACTCTGAGGTTCTCAGTCCTGGTGGCATATTATCATCTGGGGAAAGCTTTCAAAAACTGGTTATCCAGTGCCCTTAACTACACCTCAGCCCGATTAAATAAAAATCTCTTCTAAAAGTACCTGGCAGGACTGGGGTGTAGCTCAGTGGTACGAAATGTGCTTAGCATCTGCAAGGCCCCGAGTTCAATCCTCAACACAAATAAATACATGTAAATCTAAGTGAATGAATGAATGGTATAAGGCACAGTGATCCATGCCTGTATTTCCAACTGTGTAGGAGGCTGAGGCAGGAGGATCCCAATTTTGAGTCCATCCAAGGCAAATCCTTAAAATAAAATTTTTTAAAAAATTGGGGGAGGAACCCCACAGCTCAATCAATGGTAGAATGCTTAGCAGACAAGAACAAAGCTTTGGGTTGAAACCCCAGCACCACATATACACACACACACACACACACACACACACACACCCCACTTTCAACACTAGTCCCATTTAATAATTGCTCAATGCTAGTCAAAATGAATATTTTTAAAATCATCTGCTTCAGCCCAGTGTGGTGATGCATGCCTATAATTAAGCATACTGTGATGCTAAGTCAGGAAGACTGCAAACTCAAGTCAGGCCTGGGAAACTAGATGAGGCCTCATCTCAAAGGAGAGTGGAACAAGCCAGGGATGTAGCTCAGTGCAAAGGCCCTGGGTTCAATCCTCAGTATCACACACAAAAGTCTAGCTTGACAGTCTCGTCTGTTTGATATTATCAGTATACAGTCAGTATTTTAAAAAAATCTTTAAAGAATTACATTACTTGAAAAGGCTAATACAGTTTATCACTCATGCAAGTGATACAAGATATTCACCTACAGAAGGTGATAGGAGAGGAGAGGAAGAAAGCCTTTTTATGTAAAACTGGTCATCTATCAAATTCCTGGTTTATTTGCTATGTTTTATTTGAATAGCTAAAATTATCTCTGCCAACAATTTTAACCTAGCATTTACTGAAACCATTACTCTAAAAATAAAAATATCATATGATTACATTTTAAACATCAAGTTTCACATATAGATTATTTTCTTCTGTGGGAAAAAAAACACGAGAAACTCACTAGTCAACTGTAGAACTAGCTTCAAACACGGTAAAACATTTTCTTTTGTTCTGCAATGTGTATATTAATCACCTGCAGCTTTTTTTAAAAATACAGATTCTGGAATTTAGAGGTTCTAGTACAGCATCTGAAATTCTGCATTCCAAATAGCAGATTTAATATGTTCTTTGGTTGCGATCAACCAATTTTACTAGTTATCACTACCTACTTTAGAATTAATTCTAAGAAAACTAACTGATAACCCTTTACACAATCAAAACATTGTAAAAAATATTTTTCCAGAATTTATCATACTAATAAGGAATTATGCCTGGTGTAAATGGCATTCTTTGTTACTTCTGGTACTCAAAAGTAGAACAGTGCTGGCCAGGTGTGGTGGTGCATGCCTGGGCTGAGGCAGGAGCACCACTGTGAGTTGGAGGCCAGCCTGGGTTATAAAATGAGTTCAAAACCACTCTGGAGTGCACAGTGAAACCCTATCTTTAAAAACAAACAAACAAAAAAAAAAAAAAAAAAAAGAAGGTGGAATGGTGCTAATCCTAATTTTATAATTAAAGTTAGTATAAAAGTGATTATTTGGTTTGGGAAATGAATAAATGTTCACTGTCCTGATTATATTATGGTAGCAGTTATTAGATTACAAAGTGACTTTCAGAATATAAAAGACCATAATTATAATTCAATGATATAATTAATTTGTAAGGGAGCATTTACTGATTGAAAAGAAATTCAACAATATGTAAAATATGCAGTGTGTGTGCTGTATATTGTACAGCTAAAGTAAGAGTTATAGCATCAGGGTTGGGAATTTAGCTCAGCAATGTAAGCGCCTGCCTGGTAAGTTTGATCCCTGGTACCAGGAAAAAAAAAAAAAAAAAAAAAGCATCTCTATTTTCAGCAAGACGTTCTACAGAAAGCCTTGATTTGTCATGGAGACAAGAGAAAGAAACCATAAGTAACTCAGAAGACACACTGAATAGTTAAAGCACATGAAAATGCAGGTGCTAGGTTATTAAAGGCAGCAAACCCCAATCAAAAATTAAGCCACTCGGGCTGGAGAGTTAGCTCAGCGGGGCATAAGCACCTGCCTTGCAAGCACGAAGTCATGAGTTTGATCCCCAGTACCAATTAAAAAAAAAAAAAAAAATCAAGCCAAAAAGAAAAAAAAAAATCACAAGTTATAAAATGAATCAATATTACTCAAAGCAGCCAGGCATGTTGGTACACACCTGTAATTCCAGCACTCAGGAGGCTGAGGCAGAAGAATCACTGCAAGTTCAAGACCAGCCTGGGCTACAAAGTGAGCTTAAGGCCAGCCTGAAATGTATAGTGAGACCCTGTCTCAAAAAGACAAAATAAATAAATAAATAAATAAATATTTTTTTTTAAAAAAGACAAAAAAATTACATTATTCTAAAGAGTTCACTACCAATTTAAGTAAAAGACACTATCCATATAAATAAAAAAGCAGCTGGGTGTGTGGTACATGGCTGTGATCTCAGCTACTCAGCAGCCAAGGCAGGAGGGCTGTAGGGTCTAGGCCCTACAGCCTAACTAAAAAGGCCTGGGGATGTGGCTTATTATGGAGAGAAATTTGTTGATACCTACAAAAACTATGAAAGGCCGCTTTACTCGTAACACTATACAACTGAAAACTCAGAAGATCCACCACAAATGGTTGAGCAAATTACAGTATATCCGTAAGTGGCAACACATACAGTACAGTTGCACAAAGCAATGTGGAAAATGGCTGTATTCAGATAGAGTAATCTATAGGATATATACTTAAGGTTGAAGACAGGACTATACAAAGTAGGATGCCTTTTATGTAAGGGGGACAGGAACAAACAAAAAATACACAAACGCATATGCACATATATGCATAGTTATATTTTTAAAAATACTATACAGATAAACTCAAATTTGACTCTAGTTGCCTAACTAAAATTACATACATACTCTCAATAACTATTTAAAAATGAAAGTACAATTCTTTTAGAAAACAACAAAAGTAAAACCTACAAAAAGTGTGGCCTTATGACATGAAGAAAAAGATTCTCAAGTGACTTTAAGCACAGCATTTTAATTTTATAACCTGAAAGAGGGTGGGCCCCAGCCAGATGTGGTGTAATCTCAGCACTCTGGGAGGATAATGCTGTGGATGTAGCTTAGTTATATTCAATCCCCAGCTTCACCCCCTCACCAAAAAACTCCCTCTAATTGCACTTTGCAGTTTTCTGGTTAACAGTAATGCTGTCTTCTTTTATATGTGGTACTTACGTAAGAAACAATAGCACTTGAAGAACAAGATACTCAGCATAAGACAGAGATATATATAATACCTCCAAATTAAGTCTATATTGGTAAATTTAAACTTTCACTGCATATTCATGACTTAGCTCCTAATGGCCCTAACTTTACTTACTAAAAAGGCCTAAAAGCAATGACACCCAACAGAAATGAATACCTAGCAAGAAATCACTAAAGACAAATGGAGGACAATAGCACAGGAGAGAAGAGAATCGAAGTATATAGGATCTTAGTAATTCACACTGGCTAAATAGGTGGCACACTGTCAACATGAAAAAAGAGCAATCCTACCCCACCAAAAATTGCAGGTCACCGCTCAGTGATAACTCGTTTAGCATGCGCAAGGCCCTTACTTTAATCACTAGCGTCACAAAAATAAACAATTATAATGATAGCAATTAACTGTAAATATATAAAATACTGGATTTACACAATAATCAAAAGCTGTTAGTATCATTATATAAAGGGAGTGTAAAACTTTTCATCAGATGAGTTGATCTTTCAAAACTGAACCTATGCCGGCGGTTTAGTTCAGCAGCTCAAGTACTTGGCCTGGTAAGCTTGAGGTCCTGAGTTCGATCCCCAGTACCAAAAAAAATAAAAGCTAAAAATCAAACAAACAAGAAAACTGAATCTATAACTAATTTCAGTATTAGCAGAAGGACATCTATGTACCTACTGAAATGACTGATGGGGGTTGGGTAGCTCAGTGGCTTAAGAGCCTGCCTGGCAAGCGTGAGGTCATGAGTTTGATCCCCATTACCAAAAAAAAAAAAGGGGATAAACAGAAATGACTGACAGTAAGGCCACAAGATAGTATGAACTACTCTTGCCAAAGAAAATGAAGTTGAATCTAACCAATCCACTAGATCTGTGCATCCAATATGATAGCCACTAGCTTATGTATCCCTTCAAATTAATTAAAAACTTGCTTCTTTGATATTCTACATATATTCCAAACATAACAGCCAGAGGCTACTATAAAAGACAGCACAGATATAAAACATTTCTATCACAGACTACCATAGTGCCTTGCTATTGGTTTAACTCTCAGTTAATAAACTAGATATTCAGCTGGGCATGGTGGCTCATGCCTGTAACCCCAGCACTGGGCTGGGGCAGGAAGATCATTGTGAGTTTCAGGTCTGCCTAAGCTACAAAGTTAGTTCAAGGTCAGCTTGAACTGTATAGCGAGACCCTGTCTCAAAAAGACACACACACAAAAAAACCTTGGTATTCAAAGTGTAGATAGGAGAGTACAATAAATGGAGAGAAAGAAAATTTAGTTGCTTGCTTATAATAATAATCAAAAATAAAATACATGTGGATCTTGTTTAGATCCTAATTTGAGCAATGTAATCTAATCATAAATGAGATGTTCCCAAGATGGCAGAAATCTGAACATAGGTTAGATACAGAAAAACCATTAAGCAGGAAGGTATGAATGAAGTTGAAAATCACCTGGTAAAACAACAAATGGTGAACATCTATCTGTATCTCCCCCTTACACTGTTCTGTTTTAAATTTTCTGCTCTAAGATGAATGTCTCATGCCTGCCCACTCCTTTGCCTATTATCCCACCCCTCAGTTTTTATTCCCAAACTCAAACAATTACCCATCAAACTGTCTTCAGTACCACCCCTCACTCTTAAGTCTATTATCTGACCAGTCACACACTTCTACTATCTGGCCTTTGTATTTTGGAACAAAATTCTCCATGTTTGTCTATCTCAGTATCCTGAGAAGCAAAGTTTTCCAAGTTTCTCTTGCTGTTTATTTCCTTTCTTTTTAGCATGCTTTGACAGTACTTTGCTAGCAGTGGCAGATAAATAATTAAAATTTTTATTCTGGTATGTAGTTCTAGTATGTTAAACAAAATCTTCAATTCAATACTCTATACATTTTCCAGTTACCAACTCTTTTCTTTTCTTTTATGTGGTACTGGAAATTGGACCATAGGCCTGATATATGCTGGGCAAGTGTTCTACTACTTAGCTATCTCTAGCTTTTTTTATTTTGAGACAGTCTCACAAACTTGCCCCGGCTGCCCACGAATTTACAATCCTCCTAAACAGTTGGAATCACAGGTGGGCATCACACCACCTAGCTCCACTCATGCTTATAAATAGTTCCAAAATTCAATTTATCAACTTATCACATGAAGACAAGGACACTACTTCAGAAATCAAGAACATTTAAAAAAAAAAAAGAAATCAAGAACATTTCTTCTGATAGAAAATTTTAAAGTGACCAACAGAACCTGGAAAAAGATACATACTAGGGTAAGGAAAAACCTGTAGGGGTAGCTGCCTTGTTCTGTCAGTCAAACCAATGCTCAGTTACAGCCAATAGTTTTCAGTCAACTCATTCATTTTCTCCATATGCTTCATCTCTCACATACATTTCCTTCTGAAAAACTTTATCTTACCTCTTACACAGACACTCAAGCAAACTTTCATTTCAAGTAAAAGGTAAAACAACCCCCCCCCAACAATGTAGTCTTTGGACCACAGTTCAGGGAAAAGCCACAAAAGATAAGGCAGGCAAAAGTAAAAGCAGTCAGAAATGTATAGATGAAGAAACAAATATAAAACTACTCTCCTGCCTTTTAAAAATAGTTGTCTCAAAAGTGCTTAGGTAATTCTACCTTTTAAAATATTTCTCTTAAGGGTCAGTGATTATAGCTCAGTGGCAAAGTGCCTGACTGGCAAGCATGAGGTCTTCAGTTCAATTCCCAGTACCAAAAAAAGAAGGGAAAAAAAAAGCTAACAAACACATTTCTCCCAAAAAGCAGAATAGTGGGGCTGGGGGTTATAGTTTAGTGGTACAAGAGCCTTCCTGGCAAGCACAAGGTTCTGAGTTCAATTTCCAGTACCAAAAAAAAGCAGAATGGTGACAGAACATTTGCTCATCACACACAGGGTCCTAGGTTCCATCCCCACCCCCACAACCAACCAACCAATCAGCATAGTATAACTAACGTAGAATCATGTTCAGTATGGAATAAAACCTAAGTGAGTTGTTTACCAATCAACTTGCTTTTGCTATAAATATGGGCTGCCTCACTGTCACAAACCCATAAAGCTGAGATTTCTTTTGCCAATTAAGATGAAAGTGTTTACTGAGTACACTGGAAGCTAGATGTCACCTATTAACCAGAAGGTACAAAGACAAGACGGATGAGTGTTCTGAGGTTACTTATACCTGACACAGTGACCATGAAACTAAATACCTGATTGTGCTCAATTCTTCGTTGCTTGAGTGTTACTGGAGTCTTTGCTCTGCCCTTTAGTGGTTCTCTCTTCTCAAGCTTGAGCTCTATTTTAGAGTCTGGAAATAACAGTGGAAAAACCATTACTTTGTGGAACACAGAAGCTATATTTTCTGTATATTACTTTTGAACCCTGTTTTTAGGTAGGTACATAAATACAAAAAATATGTGTATCTATTGGTAGGAACCTTAATAGGCCACAACTATTTAACAACTTATTGATTTCATTCATCTCCCTGTGCTTTACCTGACACTTCTTACTCTCCTTTTCCCCAGACTAACAGCTTTTAACAAACAGGTGAATCCAGTGCCCAACTTTTCTCTAGACAGTTTCATTGTGGGGGAAGGATATTAAGACAGTTACCATTGTTTTGTCTATGTTGTACATCAGTACTATACAATAAAGTTTAGTTTATTAAAATTTGGCATGTGGAAGGGAAAAATCTAAAGAATTTTAGGAATGAAAAAGTCTGTCTGGTATCAAACCTCTACTAACAATAAACAAATGTGATACACAAATTCAATACAAAAGTCTCTAGCAGAGTGTATGCTTAACATGTGAGACCTTAAATAAAGTCTCTTCTTTGATGTAGTTACAGGAAGCCTGGACAAAGTTCAACTGAGGCAAGAAGAAATGTTCACAGAACAGTACAACCAATCACAGGTCACTTTTCTTCCCCATAATTAAATAACATTTCTTTGAATATAAGCTAGTACTTTACTACTCAGCTTATCATTGTGATAATCATTAACCCAACAACAGAAAGATATCTAATTTTTATTCACCTCAATATTCCATGTTTCTACTTGATTTTGTTACATGTAAAGACCTGGACCTTTAACAATGCTGGAATTTTAACATTCTCACTGTGATGGCCACTTATCAGAGTAGCAAAATTAGGAAGATAGTTATCACTTCTAGATCTACTACCAAAAATTTAAGTTAGATTACTTCTATACTTACACACACACACACACACACACACACACACACACACACACACACACACAAAGTGAAGAATGGAGTCAATCCCTAAACAAACCTTGAGCTTTGCATGAACTCAAGGTAGTGTGCTACAAAAAGCTACCTGTGCTAAAAATAACTATGTGCTTCCTAACTTTTCAGTCTGATAATAGCCAGCAAAGAATTTACCTGCAGTCCCTGTCCCCCAAAGCAATCTTTACTAAGTTGGTTCAAATAGTTGAATTTTTATTTAGTACTAAGCTACTAACTCTACTCCCATCTCCCAACATTTCTATCAATTTATCTGTTTGAGGCAACCCCTAGCATTACAAAATCTACTTTATGTCTTAATTCATAACCTAACAAACCATGAAATAAAAAAATGTATTAGCCAAGGAGAAATTTGTTAGACAAATTAGCTGTCTGGTTGGAATTAATTCCTTTTATGAAGTTAGATCCCAGCAGTCAATAAAAACACAGTCTTCAAATAGAAGAAAAACTTCTCAAAAGTAATTAGAACATTTTTAGTTATAACATTGGAATGTCAAGTGAGTTTCAATGATGAAATGGAAAAGGAATGTTCATCTACAAATATTCAACTTGTTGCAACTCCAAGAATAAAGCACACATACAACATGTTTCTGGAGACCACACAAAACTGTTCAAATTTAACAACTTTATTGAATTTGTAGAAGCATTCTACAAGAATACATTTTTTAAAAAAATCACATAGTACTCAGTAGGTACATGTACACATGTACATTGCAGAAGATAACAAATAAAATTATTTCCAGAAAGCTGCAAAGATGAAAGGTGTAGTCAATGGCAATGGCTAGAGAAGTATCCAAGAGACCACATTTTCTTATGCTTAGGACTATTTTCCACAATGCTTGTACCACACAGACTGTCTTACCTTACAATCACAGAAATGAAAACAGGGTAATACAATTATACAAACACAGACACTCAGATATGGCATGATTTCTTAAGGCTTTAAAAACAAAAATAATTAAAATTTGCTCTTAGCATCTAGTTTGGTGGCCTAAATCCTCATGAAATATAACAAAGCTTGAAAGGAAAAGAGGAAAAAAGAGTCCCCACCAAAGTCTAGCTCACCTAACAACAGAACAACAGTGAGTGAGCATGCACAGAGAATCTGTCCCCCAAAGCAGTGCTCCTCAGAGCGTGGTCCACGGACTGGAATGGTCAGAAACTGTTAACTACCAGGTCCCAAAGAGAACAGGTGCCTGCATCCAAATGTACACTGCTTTCGCTATCAGAAAAAGTTCACTACAATAAACAACCCTGGCACTGGGCTAAAAAGTGCCTCTAGACTTAAATTCCTTTATTAAAAAGGGGAGGGGACTGCCAGGGATTAAACCTGGGCCAAGCAATGCTCTTAACCACTGAGCTACTCCCCCAGCCACACAGATTTCACCCCTTGTGCATGACGGTCTATGCATCAGTAATAGTTTGTGGACTAGGTTTTCTTGGATCCAGGGTCTCACAATGTTACACATACAAGCAAGCAACGAACAAAAGCAAGAAGGTTAAGAGCAAAGTGTGGGCAAGTTCCAGAAAGTGAAGATACTTAAGATATGAGAAAAAAAGAAATCACTATTTTGAATATATAATAGTTTATTTCTATACTATGTATAGCACAATATGCGTATGATACTATAAATAGTGAAGACTCTACTTATATTTTAGTTACTGGAATATTCTTAGTTTTGCAGAGTTATAAAAGTGTAAGTAAAAGAAAATAGTGAGACAAATATGTGATCTATATAAAGCTTATCTTTGTATCAACCTATCAAAAAAGAGCAATACTACATAGAGAATTACTTTTACACTATAGTGAGTACAAGTCTGACATTTAGAAATCAGCCCAGGGACCAGGGATTTAGCTCAGTGGCAAAGTGCTGGCCTGGCAAGCACAAGGTCCTGAGTTCAATTCCCAGTATCCACCCCCCTCCAAAAGAAATCAGCCCAATCTGGAGACCAAAATAACCTTAAAGGTACCTAAAAGACACTTATAAAAGCTCCTAAGTTTTCTGTATCAAAAATAAGATGTCTTTGTTCTTAACCATGTTAGTGCTTATTTCCACGCTTTTTAATTATTTTGTGTACTTCTCCTCCAAACAAAGTGCCACCTTTGAAGGGAGCAACAGTCAGCTTATTCTTAGAAGCTGGACTAAGTTTGCAATCCTTCAACCAGAGATGCCGGCGGCCGACACTGGAAGACGCCATGGTACAGGCAGCCATCGTCACTTCATCAAATGCAGCCTCACAGAGAAACGAAGCTGCATCGTATGTTTTGTTCAGAATCTCAAGTGCCTGGTGTACATGACTAGGATCTGAGCTAAGTATCTGTGCAACCTGACTGATGTCTGCCTGCATAGCCTTAGCTACAAAGGCGGTGTGGGTTGCAGCCTGCAATGCCGATGCTGCAGCTTCATATATCCTGCGGAGTGCTAAGTCCAAATGTTTATCACAGGACTCGGCAGAGGCTGGCTGAATACCTGCTGCTGGGGTAGCTTCAGCAATAAGCCCCAGGATTTCATCATCTACTTTTGGAACTGATAATATTCGTGTTGCCTCTCTGGAGGAAACTGGATACTTGCATGCCAATGAAGGTAGCTCTCTGTCAATTTGCTGCCACTCCTCTTCAATTACTTTTAAAATAGATTCATGTAAAGGAAAAGACAGTTCTGGGGCATCTATTTTATCATGCTGCGACTGCTTGGACATTTCTGCGCCTAAGGTAGTAAGTGAATGAGAGACAACACTTTTGGCAGAAGCAGACATTTGTGCAGATCCAGGACTACTCTGAGATGCCACAAAGGAACCAGGTTCCCTTTCCTCTACTGCCTTCTCACCGAGTCTAGGGAGTTTGCGTGGAGGAGACAGGAACTCAGTTTCTTGAAATTTAGATGGATCAATTCTCTTACATATTTTTTCTATATCCAGTGTGGGTACAGATTTAGAAGTCCCAGGCAAACTGCTTGCGCCACCCTGGATTAATAGAGAATTGACATAATCTCTGATTGCCTGAGCAAGCGGTGGAGAAAGCACCTGCGATCTCCTACACTCCTCTAGCATTTCCCTCTCGCTGGATAGAATTGACTGATCTGAAATATTGGTCTTTTCAGTATATAATGACTGAGTTCTACTTTTTTCTCCATGGAAAATATTTTCTACTATGTCTTTACAGTAAGTAGTAGTGGTTTCTTTAATCACTGAAGGAGAAGCTGCAGTAGAGACCATGGCAGTGAGTTCATGCTGAGATGACGAAGGACTTCTCTCTAAGCAACTATCATGGCTAGACTTGGAGGAAGTAAACAAATTCCCTTTAGGGGCTAATTTCTGCAACTCTCCCTTGCCAGGCAAGGTTGTGGTCTTAAGAGGCTCCCTAGGTGGGTCTCCCTTAGAAGTATGTACTTTCTTAGCTGCCTGTAGTTCAATCCTGCCCAAAGGAGGACGAGTGGAAATTTCAGGAAAAGAAATACCCTGAAAAAATCCACCAGAGGGAGTAGTTGGAAGTTCAGAAAAAGCAACAAAATCCCTAGTGGACTTCACTTTCTTGTGTTCTTTCTTCTTTCCTGTAGAGGCAAAAGAGGCAGGAAGTTTAAGTATTACTTGTGTTTGAGCTAACTTTATTCTTTGCCTCCTTGCTAAAATAGTGCTGTTGAAGAAAAAAACTACATCCCATGTCCTGAACAACCAATTTAAAAGTTGCTTAAGGAGGTATAAGCAATTTGGGTCAAATTAATCACAAAATTACCAATTCATATATAAATGAAAAGCTCATAAGTATCAAATTACATTTACATTGATTTTTTAAAAGGACATTAGTTCATGTATTAGTATTAAAAATACATACCATGGTCTAATTTTCTTAAAATAGTATATAAAATTACGGTCAAAATACTTGCTTTAAAGTTATGAAAGCAGATTTTATGGCAAAAAACTGTAAACAATTTTAATGGCTACCAACAGAGAAAATATGGCATATTCAAATATATCACTATGTATCAATTACAAGGATTAAAGAGATACATATATAATAATATGATTAGATCTAAACCATAACATGGGCTAAAAACAAGTATCAGCATAGTATTTATATAGATTTTTTTTTAAAGTACAAAATAATACCATGTATAGATGAGTAAATAAAAGCAAACCTGGAAGATCACTCAAGTGATATGAACAGAAATAATATGTATCTTGTCAATACTGTTTTCAATTTATGAGTCTGACAAAATACCTTTTATTTGAGTAATATCGTTTTAAATTTTACCTTCTTCGTTGTCACTGTATCTGTCTGAGTCATTACTTCCATTCTGCCTTGTATTTTCTGAAGAAGAAATTGTTGGTAAAGGAGTAGATGATCTTGATTCTGTTCCTTGTTCTCTCAGTTTCAACAGCTTTTTCTCATAAAGTTTCCTGGTTGTTCCTGTATCAAGGCAAAGCTTTAGTACTTGCATTGTCTTAATCCAGGTCAGAAACTATCTTAAGAAGCATCACAGCCAGGTGTTGTCGTGGTGCATGCCTATTAATAATGCCAGCAGCTCAGGAGGCTGAGGCAGGAAAATCCCAAACTGGAAGCCAGTCAGGGTAATTTAGCCATAAACTGTCTCAAAAAATAAGAGTTGGACACATAGCTCAGTGATGAGGTCCTAGCCTCAATCTCTAATAATAACACACACACACACACACACACACACACACACACACACACACCATAGTTTACCCTTTCCTTTGTATTCTAAACTGAACTGCTTAAAAATAATACATAATGTACTCTTTTCTGAAACAGGTATTTTCCTGGGGCTTTAGTACAAGATTACAATATGTCTTTTATTTGTTTATTTATTGGGTGCTGGGGGGGGGGTGTCAAACCCAGGACCCAGGGCATGCCAGACAGGTGCTCTACCACTACGCTATACCTAAACACCCGCACTGTTTCTTTTAATAAAATGGAATACATGGGGGGTATTCACTGGAAATTACCTACTTTAGAACCATACATGACTATTTTTTCTGAAGTCCTACCTTTTGTATATTTTTTCCCAATAATTATATAAAAATACTTGTTAATGCATAAAAATCTTTTTCATAAGAGGTTGTATTCTCTGAAGAAAGATGATGATCACACCCCACAATACTAAGACACTAATACGCCTATGAGTAGCCAGTTATGAGGAAAAGTTTATAAGTCACCCTCAAACAGGTTTTATTGTTTTACGCTAGTTGTGTACCTTAATTTTTATAAGTAAAATGAGGATGATGTCTTTTTAAACACATATCCAGAAATGTTACATAGTCTTCAGATAAACAACTCATGTACTGACATGCAATACAGCATTTCAATGTCTTTTAGAATTTTAAATACAAAATCTAATAAAGGTATCAAATGTATATTGGTAATCATATTCATGAATTTGTCTAACAATTTAATTATTATGTCATTATACCCCCAAACCGCCAATTTTTCAGTGTTCAAAATTTTATAACTTAGAAGATGAAAATAGATTTTTCTCATCTTGAAGTTATTACCCAAGACCCCTCAAACACCAAGGCAGCATCAACCTTTAATATTATAAGGAGAATCATTGGCGTTTCCTGAGCTCCATGCCATGTTGGAACTTGGGACGCTGGGAAAACAAGCAGCCAGCTCACCACTCTGGTAAATGGCTGCGGGCCTGCCAGCGCAGACTAAGAATCAAACATCCATCCACACCCCCGCCCCCTGTTAGCAAGTGGGAGCCAGAGATTTGACTATGTCTTGGGAGGATCAATGTATGTAACATAGCAAATAAGGGGGATATCCTTGTACCATCTCTTTGAAGGCAAATATCTTTATCATTGTTTTGCTCTTTTCTGATTAATGCTATTTTTTGTTTTTATAAGTTCGGTATTTCCTTCCATTTTGCTGTACCTGACTGAAAGAACAACTATTGTGAAGAAAATGAGATACACTATTGTATGTATTACTGTTATCCTGGTGATCTGCTGTGAGGTTCTGTATCAGTTTCACTACACTGTCCCAGCTGGTTTTGTTCTGTCTTGTTCTGCTGTATTTTACTACCTTCAAAATAAAAATAATAATTAAAAAAAAAAGAGTGATAAAGTAACAAAATACCTCCAAAAACTCCCAACTCCCCCAAAGCTGATCCATGGGGAATGGATGAGAAGAAACTCAAAAACAAGGCAACAGAATTAAGTAAGTTGATTAAAAAGTAACAACAACAAAACAGATCAGTAAGGTACTGAGCAAGCTGAAATATGATATAACTAAATAGACAATGAACTTAAAAAGCAAAAAGAGGAAAAGTGCTCTAAAGAATAGAAATGCATGTATTTTTAAGTATGTAGGATAGATAACCATGTTGCTGAGTTTTTGTTGGATTGTTGAACAGAACTGTTACAGCCTCACTGTTTGAATGTCCACTTCATATACTTTAATTTTGTAACTTGAACAACTAAATCTAAGACAGTATATAATTTATCAACTAGTGATTTCTTACTGTTTATTGTTTTTTGAAATTCTGTAGTGTTTCTACCCTTTTTTGTTTTATTTTTGTCTTTAAATAAAATGTTTAAAAAATTATCACTTAAAAATAATCTGTGGTGGAAATTTAAGGTATCTGGCTTTAAATTCTCTCTTTTCAGTTTATTCTTTAGGGTATCTGGCTCTAAATTCTCTCTTTTCAGTTTATTCTTTAGAGTATCATTCTTGAAATCCAATAAAGATATAACTCACCTTAAGATTCCTTTAATGAAACTGGAAAAGAGTACTATGCTAAAAATCTAGTAACTTGAGTAATATAATCAGTCTATTCCTAACAATTACTATAATTTAGATGAATGGGCCAGTTATGCTAATTTAGATTTTTCCACAACTGCCATAAAAGACAGCCTTTCTAGGTAGTATGTGATATGAGCAACTTATAAAACAATCTCAATAACAAGTAATTTTAAGGAGAAAAACAATTCTGTAAATTTATTTCCATCATTTAGAGTCAAAACTGAAGTCTACGTCATATAAATGGTTAATGGCAGACTGACCCTTAGAAACCAAATTGTAACCGTTATGCAGGAGGCAAAAACAACTTGGGGTCTTGCTTTACACTTAAGATATTTGAAACTTTATCAACGTACCCACAATAGGGCCAGGATTCACTCCATATCTCACAAGTTGATCCAGAAGATCTTCATTAGAGAGCTCTGTTACATCTAGGTCATCTTTATCTTCTATTCTTGGTTTATCAGTTTTCTTTGTGGCTTTCTGTAAACAAAGTCCAATTATCACTTCTGTATACATTTAAAAATGTTTATACACAGTACTAGATAAACAGGAATGTATAAAATAAACACACAACTTTACTTACAAGTTGCTGTATGGTTGGTTACACTAGGCCAAAGCAATCTGATTAAATTAGAAGCAACTCATTATCTGGAAGCATTTTTAATTAGGCTGTACAAACCTAATGAAAAAGTAACTTAAAGGTTATAGACATTATTAAAATAGTCAATTCTGAATTACCTATCTAAAGAAGTAGTAATGGCATCAAAATCTTATTTACTGTAGTTTTAAATAATTCATTGTTAATACTTCATTTAACTCCTGATGGCAAATGAGACAGAACAACACAGAAGCTGCAAAGTGAAGTTAGGATGAATCTAAACATTTTCATCTCAGTTTGCTATTGACCTCTTTTACTAACCCTGAAAATTTAAACTAAATCTGGACAATTCAAGACTTACTTTACCATCAAGGTTTTTAAAGGTATACATATCAGAATTTAAGAAACCCAAAATTATTTTCTTTGTAACTTAAGATATTTTAATAACCAGTTTATGACCTATGAAGGAAGTCTGACACATTCAAAGACACAGTATATATCATCTGACACTGCTTTCCTTTATATGATCATTTCGCTAGAACCGTTGAAAGAACATGAATGAAGTCTGAGGTCAATATTGGAACAAGTTTCTGAAATAATCTAAGCAATAGCAGTGTTTACTGAAGAAAACTATATAAATTTTGCCAGGTGTGGTGGCACATTCCCGTAGTCCCAGCTACTTGGGAGGTTAAAACAGGAGGACCACAAATTCAAAATCAGGCTGGGGAACTTAAAGCAAGATTCTATCTCCAAATAAAATAGTAAAGCCCTGATGTAGCTCAGTAGTGGTGTAGAGTGCTTGCTAGCTAGCACGTGCCAGTTCCCTGGGTTTGATCCTCAGCACTGCAAAACAAAAACAAATGATTGTGTATATTTCCAAAGTTAAATAAACAGGTAAAGGTAGCTAAAGTATGTGTGCCCTTTAAGACTGTAATGAACAGCATTAATAAACATCTCAGTAATCCCAGAAAGTACTATGATACTAAAAAACTAGTTGTTTGAATAATGGCCTAAAACATCAACCAAAGTTATTTTAGCTTTGAGTTACCATTTAAAGCAAGAGTATATTAATGTTTCCCAGGTATGTTTCATTAAAATGCCTAAAATTGAAGTTGTGTGAACTGATTACTTTTCAATAAATTCTAGGTTTCCAAAAGGTCATTATTTGGTCATATATATTAGAATCCTATTTATTTTATTTTGAGACAGAGCCTTGAGTATGTACATCAGACTGGGTATAAACTCACAATGTAGAGACCAGGCTAACCTCAAATTTAAAGTGATTCTCTTCCCTCAGGTTCCTGAGTGCAGGGATTACAGGCTGCACCACTGTACCCAGACCCTCTATGTTCTTAGTAAACAAAAAATTTGAAACAGGGATTTTGGTATGTACTTAGAAGTAGAATATTTGTCTCATGTGTAGTATGTGCAAGAACCTGGGTTTGATTCCCAACACAACAACCAAAAAAACTTTTCATAAAGCAAGATTAGAAGGGCTAGGGATATAGCACAGTGTTGGGGGAGGGCAGCTGAGGATATGACTCAGCTGCACAGCACCTGCTTGGCAAGTATGAGGTTCTGAGTTCAAGTCCTGGTACCCCCCCACCCTTAGCCCCACCCCACCCCTAAAAAGATTACAGGGCTTTTTTCTTGTTATTTTTGAGACAGGGTATCGTTACATGTCCAGGCTGGCCTTAAACTCACTATGCATGCTTAATTCTGGGATTAGAGTTGTGTGCCACCAAGCCCAGCAAGACGTTCTTTAAAATAGCTGCTAATAATAACAAAGTCAATTCATAAGAAGTCTTTTAATAAAAAAAGATGGCTTTCAGAAAGTTCTGGCATACATACAGATTGTACTAGCTGAGCCCATCAGGCTCAAATCTTTTCTTCCCCTAGTATTGGCGATTTAGCTTAGGGTTTTTGCACTGAACCTCATCTTCACACCTTTTCTTCATTTTAGACAGAATTCTGCCAAATTGCCGAGGCTGGGCTTGAATTTGTAAACCCTCCAGCCTCAGTCTCTCAGAGGGATTACGACCATGTGCCATCTCGTCCAACTAAGGCTCAAATCTTGAAGCAACTCAAACTTTGGTATCAAAATAGCTGCCTTGAATCTAGGAATTGTATAGTTAAAAGCTTCTTTTTTTAAAAAAAAGACCTTAACAGACCTAACCTTATGTGAGTAACCCTACTTCCTTCCCCAGAAGTACTGACAAATTTCGGAGAAAAAATACATTATACGATCAAAACACTTCAAATAATGAAAAACCAATTGGGTTAAAACTACTTATAGATAAATCTCTCCCATGACAATAATGTTCAACTTTTACTAGAAAGAAAATTACTAGGAATTCCAAAGGCCTTAAATTTTGAAGACAACCTTTCTCTAGTATCTACTACATCCCATCTGTTATTAGTTTTCTGAATGTGTGTTTTATTTTCTCCAAATAGTGGACTCCTTGAGCAATAACTTCCAAGTCTGGCTTGTTATCAAAACCTCAACTCTTATGCTAGTGCCCAGCATTCTAAAATGCTTTTCTCCATTCTGAATCTTAACCTTGGGCCTGAGAATCTATTTTTATTGCATAGCCAGCATTATAAAGTATGAACACTAGTATTGTATTTAAAGCACCTTAAAAGGATGACTGACATAGGTGTAGGCGTCTGATATTGTCAAATAAGTGAATGAAAAATAAGTCACTCATCCAACTTCCTTATGTTTTCTTAAAACAATGAAAAAACTTTAGCTGAACAAAGAAATTTCACGCAGTAAATCTGTGCAAGATAAGTAAGTTGAACAGAGATTTGTAACAGGCTGATAATTTAAACTGCAAGGAGAAAAGTTCCCCCCAAAAGTAATGCCACCAAGTTTATTAAGAACAAAAACTGGGAAGCAGGTGGTTTTAGTGCATATGATTAAAAATCAGCAGTTTCAGCCTAAAAGGTTCTCAACTTTGTCTTCAGAGCTTTGTTCCTTTAAGAAAACCACTTTATATGGACAGTTTCTTCTGAGATACTAGATGATCTATTTTTTCAATTGAAAAATCCAATATTATGTTAGATATTGAATTATACTAAAAGTTACTATTTTAAAATAGATCCTACTGCACATACACTGAATGCTGAATTGTGTTCTAAGTGCCCTATATTATTAACTCAGGGAATCCAAAAAATCCAAGACACTTATCTTCCCATTCTACAAAGTAAGGCAGGTAACAAGTCTAAAGGCTCCAGGCCAACTCAGGAAACCTGCATAGTACGCCACGCACTAACATCTGAACAGGCCTTATATATCACTTTCACATATTTACCTCATCCTTTCTAAAAACTATGATTATGGTAACTTTGCATTGTGATGTCACAGCACTGAAAACAAAACAAAACAAAAATCAGAACCCAAATTCTCTAACTGGCTATCAATTACTGTACTAAGCACTAGGCACTTCGCTTACCCAACCTTGTGTAATCAACCCTCCATCTGATTAAGTGGCTATTAGATTATTCCTCAATTCATATAAAAGTGGAGATCTGAGACACAATGTTCACTGTTAGAGGTCTTCTGAGTTAAGCAGCAGACCTGGAATCTTTCTAATTCAGGAGTTGCACAATTTAAAACTACTGTAGCATATAGTGGTCAATTTATGATTTAATTAGCATTCCTCACTGCAGGCACTTTTAATTATTCTGTTCCAAGTCTTTAAACATTTCCTGGTAAGAATTCATGATCTGGGCTGGAGATGTGAAGGATGTGTTTAGCATGTACAAGGTCCTGAGTCCACAATCCCCAACATGAAACACAACAAACCCACCCACCACAATCTACCCAGGATCACTTTGGAATGTTACTCTGCTCTAATGGCTCCTAAATAGCTAACCACACCTGCATGCTTTGCTGTTTAGAACAAAAAGGCAGACTGCCAATCTGAAAATGTGTATTCTTAGGACCTTAATCTGGATAATTTCAACACCTAAAAATACTGGCACCAAAATACATAAAATTAAGTTTAAAAATAAAGAAAAAGGGCTTGGGATTTAGCTCAGTGGCATAAGTGCCTGCCTTGCAAGCAGGCGGTTGTGAGTTCGATCCCCGGCATAAAACAAAACAAAACAAAACAAAAAACCCAAAATTTAAAATTCAGCACACAAATTGGGCATGATGGCTCATGCCTATAATCCCAGCACTCGGGAGGCTGAGGCAGGAGGATCGCTGGGAGTTCGAGACCAGCCTGGGCTACAAAGTGAGCTCGAGGCCAGCCTGAACTGCATAGCAAGACTCTGTCTCAAAAAGACAAAAATAAAATAAGATAAAATTCAGCACACAAATTTTTGTAATGCTACACCAAATGAGTTAAAGACACCACGATGGTGGCAGATATGAAATAATTCCTCTTTTAGTTAAAAATATTCTGGGGCTGGGGATATAGCTCAGTGGTATAAGTGCTTGCCAGGGGTCGAGGGTTTAGCTCAGCAGCTTAAGTGCCTGCTTGGCAAGCTTGAGGTCATGAGTTCAATCCTAGATACAAATACATAAATAAATAAATAAATAAATTCTCAAAAACCCATGATAAGTAGAAGAAATATGTTAAGCAAATATTAAATCTTGGCCAAATCCACGTTACTGTTTGTTTCAAAATGTTGAAATTCATCAGTTTAAAAAATTCTATCATCAGGTATGGTAGCACATACCTTAGTCTAAGAGGCTGAGGCAGGAAGATGGCCAGGTTTGAGTCCAGTCCTGGCAACTTATTAACAATGACTTAAGGAGATACTGTCTAAAAAACCAAAAATAAAGAGGGCTGAGGATGTAGCTCACCAAGAATCCTTAGTACAAAATAAATAAAAATTTAAAATCTGCTTTATCTAGCTGGGTGTGACGGCACACGCCTGTAATCCCTGTCCTCAGGAGGCTGAGGCAGAAGGATCACTGGGAGTCCTAGGCCAGCATGGGCTACCCAGTGAACTCAGGGCCAGCCTAAATTACACAGTGAGACCCTGTCTCAAAAACCAAACCAAACTGAATCAAACTGAACCAAACCCTGCCCTATCTGCAACTCTCAAAAATAACCTGGTTTTCTCCTAAATTGTAATCATCATTTAAGAAATGTGACCTATTGTTATCTTATACGGGGGTAAAACATAAAACCTAGTATATATAAAAAGAACGTGACATGCAGAACGATATTATATATCAACTATTATAAATGTTCTTAGTTCTTGTAAATTCAAGGCATCTTTTCTTCTAACTAATAAAAATGTCTACTCAGGCTCCTAAATTTTAACTTTCACCTTTGCACAATACTTTAAAACAGAAACAAAGGGCTGGGGATTTAGCTCAGCAGCATAAGCGCCTGCCTGGCAAGTGCGAGGTAGTGAGTTTGATTTCCCGGTACAAAAAAAAAAAAAAAAAAAAAGAAACAAACAAAACAAAAGCCAGAAAGTGGCATAACTGACTGGTGACCACTGTTAACTTTTGCAAGTTGTAAGTAATCACCAAGTCCAGCCTTTGGCATATGTTATTAAGTTTTAAATACTCAAGGTGGAAAAGACAAATATCATCAGTCATAAAATACGTTAGATTTCCTCCATGTGACTCTAAACATTAAAGGAAATTGGGCATGGCAGCAACACACCTGTAGTCCCAGCTACTTGGGACGTAAGGCAGGAGGATCACTTTAGCCATGAGTCCCAAATCAGCCTGAACATTAATTAAGAACCCCCTCTCAAAAATAAATGAATGAAATGAATTAGATACAAAGGGTCTAGCATGTCAGGTACTCACTGGATTTTGAAAGAGTGCTGGTGATCAAACTAAGACTTCGGGGGAGCTAAACTACAGCCCCAGCCCCATTGGAAATATTCTTAAAAACAAACACAAACAAAGCTCAGACAGGCGGCGGAAGTCTGTAGTCTCAGTACTTTGAGGCTGAGACAGAAGGATCACTGAGTTCAAGGCCAACCTGAACTGCATAACAAGACACTGTCTCAAAAAAAAGTTCTTTCACACAAAACTGAGAGTGAGATACTAATAGATAGGCAGGCCACCCTGGACTATACAGTAAGTTCAAAGCTAACTGAACTACACTACAAGAGCCTTCTTCCCTGAACTCAAGAGACTGAGGCAGGAGGACTGCTGAGTTCCAGGCCTGCCACATTCGTACCAGCACGAACTACACGGTGAGACCCTGTCTCAAACAAACAACAAAAACCCGACAACAAAAGAAAAAACAGTAAGGTGTGGCAGAGCTCTCACTTACTGAACAAGTATTTATTAGAAACTAACTACTATGTGCCAGACACCGACTTAAGACATTTGTAAGACTTGTCGCAATTTCTCTAGAGCCCAGGCTGAGTTTTCATTTCAATTTACCGGCACAGACTAGGGATGGAGCTCAGTGGCACCTGCTTATGTGTGAGACCCTTAACCTCACTTCCCCACACAATTTATACGTATCAATTACATGTCTTTCATTTCCACCTGAAAAGTCAGAGAAACACATCAGACAGCTTTAAAAAAATTAAACAGAACACTGTAAAACTCGGAAGATGCAATAGGTTGGGATTTAGCTCACTGGGGGAGTGCATGCACCTGGCAGTGAAGAAAACACACACCCAAGAAAAAGAGGGAAAAAAAGGAATCTGAAGTTACATATGGTACTAGTTATCAATCGCACCACCAACATCCACCTTCTCTCATAAAAACATAGTTACACTAACCAACAATTTTAACTAAATTGCATTATGATTTAAGTCCAGGAAATACAGTGGATACAAAGTAGCATTTCAAATTTACCCAGAGAATAAAAAGCAAGGTATCAAGCATTTGGTAGAGCCAATCTGAAATTTAACTTGGGATCATATTTCAAATTGCAATAATGACACATGACAGAGTATCACATTTTCCTTAATTCTCAATCTTTGCTTCCTCCAGCAAAATTCAATAAAAAGCGGGAGGGGGACAACCAGTCACCAACCCAAAGTATCTCTGGAGCGCTTTAAAATTTTTAAACGTTCGTCTTAATTTAAAGGTACAGCTTCCCCGCCAAAAGACTGCTATGTCTGGAAAAGAACAAAATCAAACAAAACATCAACGTTTCAGAAAGCCCTCCCTATGCAAAAAAAAAATTTTTTTAATTGTCATTTAAAAAGGCGGGAATTTATTTCAAATTGTGGTTGAAAACGACTGCGTCGCCAATTGCCCTCCAGGGAGCGCTCTGAGACTCTGCAGCGAGTCATTCAGTTACGAAAGCGGGAAAATGCTCGAACTGAACCTATAGCGTTTTAGGGTTGCCGGTCCCAAGGTTTTTTGAAAAGGGCAGGGGCAGCCCCCGCTGAACAGCCACCCCTGGTGGCCAACAGCCCTTGTCGCCTGCGCAGGGACCCACCACTCTTGTGCGCCGCCCCACCACGAGCACCCGCGCCCGCGGCTCCAACTTCGGCACGGTCCTCGCCAGCGCCACCTCTCCGGGCCAGGCCCGCGCGGCAACAGCGCAGCCAGGCCAGGCGCACACGGAGACAGAGACCGGGACGACCCGGTCGCGGGAGGGAGGGGGCCGGGCACCGTCGACCGCCTGCCTTTGTGGCCGCGGCGTCCTTACCCTGCCGACGGCGGCGCGGCCGCGGGCCCCGGAGCCGGGCACCGGCGTGGGCTCGCGCTCCTCGTCGCTGGAGAAGTCCGGCGGCCCCTTGCTGTTAGCGCCGGCGGCGAGCGGCGGCCGGTTGCGCGCCGTGAGGTGCTGCAGGTAGAGCTGCACGTACACATCTTTGCGCTGCTCGCCGGCCGGGAGTGTCACATTGTTGGCGACCAACTCACTCTTCAACTTGTCTTTGGTCAGGACCGATGGGTCCTCCAGGAACTCTGGCATCTCGGGGCCCGCGTCGCCCCTCTGCCCGCAGCTTACACCGCGGCGCGATTGCTCGGGGATCCTGGCTCCGTGCCCGGGCCGCGCCGCCGCCGCCTCCGCCTCCGCGCCTCACGGGGGTTCCCGCCCAGGACGATCGTCGCGGGGCCGAGCAGGGAACAGCGGACGAGAAGCGGGGCCACAGCCCGGCACAAAAGCCCCCGAAGCAGAACTACGCGGAGCAGAGAGCCCGCACCAAAGCCAACACACACACTGGACGCCAACGGAGAGCGCCCTGCTTCGCCCGCGCCCCAAGAACGCGCGCCGCCATTGGTCGGCGGCAGGAGGAAGCGGCGCGCTGATTGGCCTGGAGGCTCGCGCGGGTTCCATCGGCCGCGGCGCCGAGAGAGGGGTTGTAGACACGCAGTTTAAAAGCCGCTCGGGCGGGAGCGGTGGCGCCTGGCCCGTGTTTGTTTGCTTTCTCTCTTTTCCGCCTTCCCCGTAGATGCTGATAAGAGACCAGTCGTTCTGTTTTGAGCCCCGTTTCCTCTCTCTGCCGTTGCTTGAGAAGCAGCCTTGCGCGCTGGGGTCCGTTACCTCCGAGCGGGCCGAGCGCCAGGCCAGCCGCGGGGGACCCCTGTCTGGGCCCCTTCTGTCCCCAGGACTCCCGTGCGAGGAAGAATAGCCTCGGCCTTGGGCTTCCTGAGGGCTGGCCCCGGAGGGGAAGCAGGAGCTGCGGGCGTTCTAGTTCCCCGATCTGATTTCGGGGGCGGGGGGGGAGGGTGCGCGGGAAGCCTGGTGTCCCGTCTGCTCACCAACGCTTCTTTTGTTCCCGGTATTCGAGAAAAGCCAGACCTGTGCTGCTGGACACTTTTAAATGTCCTTGAATTTGTGACAACATTGTCTTCTTGTCGCTTCTTACCCTAAAGGCTGGGGAATTTTTCTAAATTATTTCCCAGCGAGCAGTTTGCTGGGAGCTTCAGGCAAATCCGTTGTCTATTCGTTGGGGGAACGGGCCCGAGTGGGCTCCCCAATGTTTGCTACGGTGACGAAGTGAAGCAGGGTATTTAGCAATGCCTTAATGGTCAACTTCAAACAACCAAGCCCGTGCTTGCTAGATGCTTGCTAGATTCTAATTTCGGTGGAAGCCCAGTGATCTATAATTAGGCCGGGAACGCTAATCAAACTCGTGTTGCTGATTGAAATTAAAACCTAGTAGAGTCTCAGAAATAGGCTATCGTTGAAATATCTTCCTGAAAATAAGCATCACCTATACGAATATATAAATTTAAAAAATACGTGTGTGTGTGTGTGCGCGCGTCTGTGTGTGTGTTTCAAGATTTTTTTAATCAGAGGAGGAAGCTTTCGGAGTTAGGGTTTCTTAAACATCTCCCCAGATTTTGAACTCCCAATTATGCTTTATAAACTGCTTTAAATTTTATAGAACAATGTTTACCTGATTTTTACATGGTTAAGTTGGAATAAATGCAAAACGAGTGACTTAACTAAAAATGTTTACAATAAATTTGAAGAAATGTTCTTTAAAAGATTATTGTCCACGAGGCAATTTTTTAAAATATTAATTCCTTTAAAATCTCGATATTGACATGTATTTAAGCAATAGTATTAAGCTTGGTAATGCAAATTGAAAGTTGTGTTTTAAATAGCAAGTTGTTTTATAGATTTTTATGATGTTTTGTAAAAGTTACTTCTTTATCTTTCTTTGTTTTACCTGCTCACCATCTGTCTCTCACCAAAGGCTTCCCTAAGTACATAGGTATGTGTTTTCATTTTCAGGAGAACTGAGCTCAGAGACAAAGGACCATGATTTGCAGTGACTGGTAACCACAGCAAATGTGAGGGTTGTCCCGATCTGCAGTCTACTTTAGTTATTTTTCTAGTATAGTCTCAAATGATAAAGGGAATAACAACAAAGTCCCAAGCTTTATCTCGGCAAACCTACAAGCAGTGGGCCACAGTTTAGTTGAATTACTGAGACATTGTCTCTAGTGTGAGTAGTTTTAAAGAGGTCGGTTTTGCTGTCCTGACTGACACGATTTGGCATTATTACCAGAGCTGGGTTTGATCTGAACAAAGTGGAGTACGGGGCAGGGCGTCCAGGCTCCTGGCAGCTGGCTGGTTGTGGACCTTCAGAGAGAAGGCAACTCTGATGTTTGAGATAACGTTCTCTCCCTGAAATTTGATCTCAGTACAACACTGAAGTCTAGTTTCAGTAAGCTGCTTAGAGATGTTGTATTGAAATGTTGTTATTTTGTTTCGCTTTCACCGAGCTTTTGCACTAAAAAAATTTCAGGTAGTTAAAGCCTTAGAAAAATAGCTCAGCTCATCCTATTCCCCACCACCATCACCACCACCACCACCCCTTTTCTTTTTTAGAAATTCACCTGTTGAATCTGAAAATTGTAATAAATTTGGGATTGAACCCAGGGCCGCATAAATGCAAAACAAGTATTCTACCACTGGGCTACATGTATCCTCAACCCATTTAAAAAAATTTTTTTTTGAGATGGGCTCACTAAATTGCCCAAGCTGGCTTGGGCAGTCCTCCTACCTCAGTCTCCTGGAATATCTGGGATTATGGGTGTTCTCCATCTGTCTTCGGGTTTGAAAGTTATTTCATTTTAAAACTTTTGTTTGTGGTACTGGGGGATTGAACCCAGTACCTTCACACTAAACTGCGTTCCCAGCTCTTTTTCTTTATGATGTTTGAGAAAGTGTCCTGCTAAATCATTAGATTGACTCAGACCTGGGATCTTCCTGCATCATCCTTTAGGATGTGAGACAGGATCTTGTTAAATTTTTCAGGCTGGCCTTGAATTCGTGGTATTTCTGCCCCAGTTTCTCAAGTGACTGGGATTACAAGTGTGCACCACCACACACAACTACTAGCCTTTCCAGCTAATTTATTAGACTCTCTTATGTATTACTTTCATCCCATTAATCCCAACACCTTGTAAAAGTTGCTTTTTGTTTTTGTTTTTTCCCCCAATACTAAGAACTGAACCTCAGGCTTTCTTGCTGAGATATACCCTCACATTTCCCCCTCTACTTTTTATTTTTTCAGACAGAATCTCACTAAGTCACTAAATTGTTCAAGTTAGTGTTGAATTTGTGATTCTCCTGACTCAGCCTCCCTGAGTGCTGGGATTACAGGTGTGCACCCCTGCACCTTGCTTTTAAAAGTTTGTTATTGGGGCTGGGGATTTAGTTCAGCAGCATGAGCGCCTGCCTTGCAAGTGTGTGGTCGTGAGTTTGATCCCTGGTACTGATTTAAAAAAAAAAAAAAAAAGTTATCTGGCTTCCGAAATTGCTGGAGGAAAACGGTGAAACCAGTTTACTGGCTTCATTCTTGATTTTGGTCCCCATAGGAAGACACATTGCTAACTGGCGAAGCCATCCCATTCTCGTCTAGTTCATTCATACCCTCACTTCTGCCATCAACTTGATCATATTGCTCTTTTCCACTTCCCCATGTCCAGCAGGACCTATGTTTGGGAACATAGAGTCCGTGGGAATGCTTCAACTTCAGACTGTCAAACCTGCACTCATTTTCTCTAGCGCTTTTCTTTTTTCAGTAGATTCGCCGTAAGTATCTTTTTCACTGGGGGTCATGGTGCATAGCTGTAATTCTAGCAGTCTGGGAGGCTGAGTCAATAAAATCTCAAGATTGACTCCAACCTGGACAACTTAGTGACTTATTGCCCAGTACTGCAAATGAATGAAGGAATGATTCATTCAATCATTCATTCACTTACCATACTCTGGACCCTACCTCTCTATCCTCAGAGACTTTTTTTGATTGTGTTTCTTATGCATTGACAATCCTTATAGAACATTCTGACCAGAGTCAGAATAGCAAGGCTTTAAAAATTTCATTTCCCTATTAAATTTTCTAAATTAAAAAAAAAGACTTGGTGTTTTATTCATGTAATGTAAAAAATTACAATCCTTAAAACACCACTTTTTTTTTTCCTTTTCAGTACTAGAAACTGAACCCAAAGCCTTTGTATTGAGCTATATGCCCAGCCCTTTGTTTAAAAACTTTATGTTTGAAACAGGGTCTTGCTAAATCACTGTGTCCACCCTATACCTGCAGATTATAGGCACATATCAGTGTCTAACTCTTAAAATAGTCATAGTATTGATGCCAAGGACTTTGAGAAAACAATGGGAAGGTATTTCTGGGGTAAGACAAAGCTTTGTTGCAATTATTTTGTCAAAATACATTTCTTTTTTAAAAATCCATTTTATTTCAAAGAAAAAAAAGAAAACTAAATTTTAAAACACATCAATCGCGGGCAACAATGGTGTATAAACACATTGCATATTGTCATTTCCAAATCATTCACCCAGAGCACAAGAATCTGCATTCAACTGTCTGAATAATACCAGAACAAATCTTTCTCTTCAGTGAACTCAGAGAAATCAGTAGTATAACTATCTTAATTATCTATATGTTGTTTCTTTCTGCTTCTCACACTAGTAAGACAATATGATGTTTACACATGTGTGTCTTATTTATTTCACTTATGAGTATGGTCTCAAGTTGCAGCCATTTACCTATAAAAGTCTCAAGTTTATCCTTCTTTATGTCTGAGTAGTAACCCATTGTATAAAAATACCACATCTTTTTTATTCAGTCTTCAGTGGATGGGCAGTTAGTTTGTTTCTAAGATCTAGCTATTACAAATTGTGCTGCTATAAACATGTGTACACATATATTACTGTGATATGATGTTTTTAATTCTTTTGGGAAGATACCCAGAAGGAAAATAGCTGGGTTGAATGGGACTTCTAGTCCTAGTTTTTGAGGAATCTCCACACTAATTTCCACAGTGGTCACACCAGTCTACACTCCCACTAATGGTGGAAACAGGTTTCTTTTCCCCCATCACTCTTCCAGCATTTGTTATTGGCTGATTTCTTGATAATAGCCAATTTTTGTGGGGTGAGGTAAAATCTCAATGTTGTGTTAATTTGCATCTCTTGAATGACCAGTGATGTTGAACATTTTTGCACATATTTATTTGCTGTTTGTATTTCTTCATCTGAGAAGTATACATTCCTCTCAGATGTCCAGTTTTGGATCTTTAAATCTGGAAGGACTGATTTTTTTGAGTTTTTTATACGTTCTTGAAAGTAATCTTCCATCTGAGGAACAGCTGGCAAACATTTTCTCCCACTTTCTGGGTTGTCTCTCTACTCTGTTGGTGGTTTCTCTTGCTGTACAAAAGCTTCCCAGTAGGATGAGATCCCAGTTGTTGATTCTTTGTGATAGTTTCTATATGATTGGGATTTTGTTCATAAAATCTTTGCCTATACAATGCTTGCAAGAGTTTCACCTGCTCTATATTCCAGCAGATTTAATGTTTATGTTTTAATGCTAAGATCTTTGATCCATTCTGATTTTAGCTTAGTGTATGGTGAAAGATATGGGTCCAATTTTAATCTTTGGCATGTATAGAGCCAGTTTTTCCAGCACCATTTATTAAAGAGGTTATCTTTCTTCTAGTGAATGTGCTTGGCACCTTTGCCAAAGATAAGGTGATTTATTGTGTCTGGAGTTGTTTCAGCATCTTCTAATCTGTTCCATTGATCATCAGATCTGTATTTTTGCTAGTACCATGTTGTTTTTATTACAGTAGCTTTATAGTTTAATTTCAAGTCAGGGATTGTGATGCCTCCTGTCTTGTCTTTGTTGCCCAGGATAGCCCTTGCTATTCTAGTTCTCTTCTGGTTCCAGATGAATTTTAGGACTGTTTTTTCTAACTCTGTGAGATATGCTATTGGAATATTTATTGGAATTGTATTGAATCTGTAAACAGTTTAGGAAGTATGGCCATTTTCACTATATTGGTTCTTCTTACCCAAGAGCATGGGATATTGCTCCATTTTCTAATATTCTCTTCAATCTCCTTCAAAATGTGTTTCTATAGCTTTTTAAAAATTTTTGTGTAGTGTTGGGAATTGAATTCAGGGTGTTAAACATGCTAAGCAGCTGCTTTACCACTGAGCTACATCCCTACATCCCCTGTCTGTGTAACTTTGTAAAAATCACTTGGGTATCTACTTCCATTTCCATGTTAACATGCAGCTGACTTTTTTGTTTTTTATTATCCTGTTTTGCATGGAATTGGTTATGAGTTTAAGAGTCTCCCTCAAACAAAGCAGACATCAAAGATTGAAAGAAGACAAAAACCCTTAAGAAACATTTGTTTCTGTTAGCCATTCTGAAAATTTATTCTAAAGAAATAATCACACATGGAGCTAGCAGCAAACATGCTCATGGGCAGGGAAGAGAAACAGGATGTCATCTTGCCCTTCCCATGAGCCAGAAGCAGCCAAGCTCTTGGGCTAGGAAGAGATCCAAGAAGTCAGCCTGCCCTTCCTATGGGTCAGCCCATGCACAGGCTGGGAGAGAAGAAAAGGTAGGCAGCCAGCTGATTTGGAAGAACACAGGCTGAAATGATAGCAACTGTGGTAAAAAAAAAAAAACAAAAACAAAACTAAAAACAATGCTAGTATTGTTTGATTGACTTTGCAGGCCTAAAGCTGATAGTCTGAGCATCTGTTTAGAGAATAACAATGTGAAATATAACAACCATGGGGGATTTTCTTCTGTCTTGTTTTTGAAATCTAATATTGTTCTCACTGTTTTGCTTTGTTTTATTGTTTTGTTTTATTCCCTTTAAAATAAATAAATAAGAAGAAATCAAATGTGAAATCTATTTGAAGGATACTTATTGCCTCATCATTTATAATAGTAAAAAATCTAAGCCTCCAACAGTAAGAAACTGGTTTAGTAACTTATGATGTATCTATGTGATGAAATATGACAGGACCATAAAATTCATGTTTTTGATATTTAAGAATAATGAGAAAAATTTCACCACATATCATTAAGTAAAAAATAGGACGTCAGCCATGATGACTCACACCTGTAATCCGAACACTTGGAAGGCTGAGGCAGGAGGATCACTACAAGTTTGAGGTCAATCCGGGCTACAAAGTGAGTTTAAAGCCAACCTGAACTGCATAATGAGGCCCTATCTCAAAAATACAAAAAAAAAAAAAAAGGAAATTCTAAAGATCTCAGTTCTATATTCTAAGTATACATACTTTGAATGTATATAAAGAAAAAGTAGAAAATTATATGTACCAAAATAGTTGTAGTAGTTTCCACTGTGTAGTGGGGCACAGGTAAATTTTTCATTTTCTCTTTGTTTTTCAATAGTTTTCAAGATTTCTTCTGTGAACACATGAATTTATAGCCATACATATTTTTCTTTTTGTGTAAGATATTGAGAAATTTCTCAGCTTATCAGAATTCAAAAATTCCTGTTTCAATTTTGCATATCCAAAAGCTCCATTCATCAACTCATTAAGAGTACATGTTTTAGATAATTTATTCAAAATAATCTCAAGAGAAAGTTGGATTATTGGTCAGGTGAAATAGATGCGAAGGGTATTCTCTACTGGTGAGTAAATCCCCTTGCAAGAATAAATGACACAATGGAAAATTTTTAGTGACATAGAACAAAGCCACAGAGTTGCTAAGTGTCAAGACTTGAAGTTTCAGACATGAATCTGTCTATTCTACTACCTCTGTCTGCACATCATCCTTCTATGGTTTCTGTAGATATGTTAAATTGAAAAGTTACATTTTAGGTCACTTCAAAGTCATAGCAAATCAGCACGTGGGCCATTCTAAGAAACTACAAATGATCAGCCCTGGGAAATAAGCTGGCATCTATGAGGTAAAAATGTTAGAGGAATGATAGTATTCATAGTGACATGAACATATACTGTTTTATAGCTTAGAAATAATTCTGATGTATTTGTCACATTTGATCCTTTTAAGCCACGAGGTAAGCAGGACCATCAGTTTTGTCCTACTTTAGGCCAGAGGCTTTCAAACTTCAACTTAAAGCAAAATCATTTGGAAGGTTTGTGGCTGGGCCTCATTCTCAGAGGTTTCTGAGTGTGTAGATGGGGGACAGCACCTGAGTGTGTATTTGTGTTTCTAGCTTGTTCTCAGGATGCAATCTCAAAGAGTGCTAGGCCATTTTAAAATATTCTTTGCAAAGCTATATCTGAGTTTTGTCACAATCATGAATCATAGCTTTGTGTTGTCCTCAGAATAAAATCTAAGTCCCTTGGAATGGAATAGGGTTCTTCCTTCATCTTGGTCCCCTTCCCACTTGAAAGATTTTTGCAAAAGATTTTTATTTCCCATTTCTTATTATATATCTTTCATTTTGCTTTTTTTTTTTTTTGTTTTGTTTTGTCTTTGAGACAGGGTCTCGCTATGCAGTCCAGGCTGGCCTTGAGCTCACTTTGTAGCCCAGGCTGGTCTCGACTTCACAATGATCCTCCTGCCTCAGCCTCCCGAGTGGTGCGATTACAGGCGTGAGCCACCACGCCTGGCCATTTTGCTCTTTATTTATGCTTCAAGTTTGTTGTATAAAAAAAAAAACCCATGTAATATTTTAAGCTTGTGTGTCTCATTTATTTCACTTAACATTATGGTCTCAAGTGTACCCAGTTTTTCCAAATGATCCGAGTCTATTTTGCTTTGTGGCACAGTCGTACTCTGTTGTGTGTAACACCACATATCCAGTCAGCTGTGATGGACATACAGACTGCTTTCAAGATTTAGCTACTGTGAGTTGTGCTGCTATAAACATGGGTATGTATGGATCACGTAGTAAGATACCATTAACTCTTTAGGGAAGATAAGAGGAATAGCTAGGTTGAATGGGATTTCCATTTTTAGTTTCGTTGGTGGTGTTTTTCATCACCAAGTGTTTTTGTGCAAAAAGTGGTGTATTTTTTTTTTCATTTTAAAACACTGGGGTATGAGCAAGAATGTGAGCAAATAATAAAGCAGATACTTTTTTAACATTAAGTTTTTGGTTCAGAAAGACAGGAAAAAAATCCACAAACCCATTGTAACAGTACTGAAAAGTCCAAAGATGAAAGGTTTTTTCTTTTTTTGTTTTTTTTTAGAGCGGTTCTACTATGTAGTCTAGGCCCACCTCAAACTCACTATGTACCCCAGGCTGGCCTTGAACTCATGGTGGTCTTTCTGCCTCAGCCTTTGGAGTGCTGGATTATAGGCGTGCATGACCATGCCCAGCAAGAGGAAAGAATTTCATTTGCTTCTCTAGAGACTTATAACTTCCCACTCCATTGGTTCCCTCCCTCACTTATCAAGTGGCTCTTTATTGTATTGTAGAATACGACAACTCATTATATAGAGAGAGCAGTGGGTTTCTGGGTACATGGTTTAACAGGATCTAACAGGTAGACAGAAGCACCAGAGGACTAAAAACCGTCCCCAGAGAAATATGGGCAAGACCCTTCCCTGAGCCAGCAGCAGAGACAGACGCATCCACAGCCAGAGCAGAGGACTGCAGAGCCTGCCAGGCTCCCTTCTGCTTCCGTCCCCTTTCCAGAAGCTAGAAATTAGGAGAGGAAAAAAAAAAAAAGCGAAAGCATATGCTAATGAGAAAGGTGCAATATATGTTTAGAAGCACCATAGAGGAAAATTGGAGATGAGAACAGCTTTGCCAACTTTTGCCATAAATGGGAAGAAAGAGCCATTGAGGAAATCCTACCACCAAGTAACATAATGCCCTGTTCTGGAACCCCAGGATTGCAGAAGGGCAGTTCCCACCCGACTTTCCAACAGCATGGATTGCTGGATTATGCCTCTGGCTCCTGTAGATTGATAACCACAAGACCACTGTTATCTTGGTTACTTTTCTCTTGTTGCTGAGACAAAATACCTGATGCCCAAAATTAGGGAAGAAAAGGTTTATTTAGCTTACAGTTTTTGGAGATTTCAGTCCATAATCAGTTGGCTCCAAGGCAGGGTGGCACGGCACAGGGACAACACTTCAAAGCAGCAGCCAGAGCAAAAAAAAGGGGAACAAGCCTCTTCTCCTTTATATAGTACACAGGCCATCCCCCACTCCAGAGCAGGTATAGCACTCAGAAAACCTCTGTGCCTTCCTCCTGCACAGGATGAGGATATTTACAAAGTAAGGATCCTGGCCCTGCTGAGTCTCTTCCTTAAACTTCTAAACTTCTCAAGTTGACACAATGTATCAACCATAACAACCATCCAAAGCACCATTCCAGCTATCACATCACCCCAGTGCAAGCAATAAAGTGATAGTAGCTTAAAATTCTGTAATTGGGAAGTTTCACTTTTTTCCTGTCCTAATCCAAAATGTAGAACATCTCCAGGTGCAGACCAAATGTAACCAAGTACTCACTGCAAAGCAGTTCCAAGCAACAAGAAATTACAACCAGACTCATGAGTCTACTGTAAGGTAGAGTTAGAGCACAAAAGCAATCAAGTCAGGACATAAAATGTTTCTTCGATTTTTTTAGTTAAAGAAATCCTATATCTCAAAAACTCTGAAATGTGTTGTAAAAAAAAAAAGGGCCAGAGATCATTTTGCCCACTTTAACTGTCTTACTTCTGCCTTCTGATAGCTAGAGCTAGTACAGTAACCTGTTTTTACAGGTCCTATTCTCTTTCTTACAACCGTACCTCTCTAGAAGATGAAATAGGGAGCAAAGGGGGGACAGGCTAGTGAGAAGAGTGTGCAAACCAAAGGAAGAATGATACTAAGGGCAAGATGAGGTTGGAGTGGAGGAGACAGAGAACTCTGGCTGAGTACACTTGGGTTTGGGGGACCGATGAGACTGGACCTCTAAAGTGCAATCACAGTGGTAATAAATGATCATCTCTCTCTCTGACTCCTCCCCCATTTGGACATCTCCCACGCCATGAGATGCAGGCAGCAGCCACACAAAGTCACAGCCATTTACCAGGTGCCAAAATCCAGACAGAAAACTAAGGAGAAATTGCTACATTCCTTTGGTCTCCATCACCGGTCACTGGGATAAAAAGCCCCCCATGATGTAGACAGCAACCCGCAACACAAATGTGAGAAGTCACACAGACCCCAGCCTGATGTGGGAGACCTCTGGGGAGCAGGCTAAGCTAATATGCATCTCAGAGAGGTAGAAACACTCTTGGGCTTTGCTCTGCCTCTCAGCCTGTCCGCCAGGGTGCATGGGTTGTAGGAGATGCTGCTCCCTGCCACAATGGTTAGCACGTTCGACATCCTCTTCACAGATCAGCATGATCCAGTTACTTCTGCTGAAGATGCAAATCTTGGTGTTTCTCCCTACCACACTCTCTCTCCCATTACTCTTTGTATCAGGCCTGCTCCTGGGGTGTGGTTGCCAGTTTCCGGGAACACCCTAGATATGTACAGATATGTCTCAGAGCCCTGCCCCACGGCACCCTCAAAACTCTTGTGAAATAGTTGTGGGGTCATCAGTAGAGCCAACTCTTTCTCTGACTCTTTACACTTTTCTCCCACAAAGTTGCACATTTCTCCTGTCTGCAGAAATTCTCACAGGGCCACAGGAAGGAGTAGCAACAGCGGTAGGCCAATCCCTCAGCAGCTATAGCAGGAGAACACTGTCACAGGCTAAGGAAGAAGCCAAAGCTCAGGACCACTGGCCAGTGTCCTGCATTTGGGAGATGACAGCCAGCGGCCAGCTGCAGACTCTTGTCCCAGAGCTTGTGTCAGAGGCCAGCTGCCTTGCTGCAGTCCACCTGTATGTTAGTTTTTTGAGCCATGGAGATTGCACTAGCTCTCATTCCCACGACAACGTGCAAACATTCCTTTCTGCCCCTGCTCCCTGTAACCTCGCCAGTATTTGTTATTATTTGATTTCTTGATGATGGCCATTCTTTCTGGTGTAAGGTGGAATTGTAGTATTGTTTTAATTTCTGTAATGACCAGAGATGGTGATCATTTCTTCATGTCCTTATTGGCCATTTGTACTTCTGCACAGTGTCACTTTATTGCACTTGCCTGTCTTTGGATTGGGTCTTTTAATATGGGGAGTCTAATTCTTTTGGGTTATGTATTCTAGATGTTCTTTCCGAGGAAGAGTTGGCAAGTTTTTTTTTTATTCTGTAGGTTGTCTCTTCATCTCCTGGTTGTTTACTTTGTTGTGAAGCTTTTAATTTCATATCATCGAATTTATTTATCCTTGGTACTTTTTCTTGTGCAACTGGAGTTCTGTTCATAATGTCTTCACCTAAGCCTATTTCAACAGTTTTACTTGTTTTATATTCT
This sequence comes from Hydrochoerus hydrochaeris, assembly GCA_004027455.1. Classification (NCBI taxonomy): domain Eukaryota; kingdom Metazoa; phylum Chordata; class Mammalia; order Rodentia; family Hydrochaeridae; genus Hydrochoerus; species Hydrochoerus hydrochaeris. The sequence continues at coordinate 146,033 of PVLA01004929.1, forward strand.
AGCAGATCAAATGTCTCTGTTTTAACAGAGATCTTTGATTTATTTTCATTGTAGTTTGGTACATGGTGAAAGACACAATGCTAGATTCAATCTTCGGCAGATGGATAGCCAGCTTTTCCAGCACCGTTTGTTAAAGAGGCTATCCTTCCTCCAGCATGTGTGCATCTTTGATATCTATGTCCAAATCTCCTAAGTATGACATCAGTCAGATTGGCTTGGGAGTCATCCTAACAACTTCAGATTAATCACTTTTTAAAGACTCTCTCCAGATACAATCCCATTCTGAGGAACTGGTGGTTAAGGATTCACCATAAATGCTTTAGGGAGACAATTCAACCTCTCCCAGAATCTTGTCTTCTTTCTTCCCTTTGGCCCCCTATTCACTGCTTATATCTCTTAAAAATATTTATCTTTCTTGATTAAAGAAAGCATATTATCTTATTTATACAAAAGCATTATTTTTATGATGTAGGCAGAGAAGGTTGTAAGGGGTACATACAACCCAATGTTGTCAATAGTCTTAGTTTTAGCACTCTATACCTCCTCTGGTTATACAAATTTCATGACACATATCCCAATATATTGTAGTATTTGATGGCTTAAAATATATCTGTCTCTGGCTGGGGATGTACTTCAGCTGTACAGGATTTTCCTAGCATGTGTACGGCCTAAGTTCAATCTCTAGTGACAAAGGGGAGAGCAAAATAAATAGAGCTATCTATAGATATCTATATATAGATATTGCCTTGTGCTAAAATAGTATTTGATACTTTTATTTCAAAATACTGAGCAGTAAAACTCAAGTACTTTCACAGGGCCTATCCAATAAAACTCTAAAGATATTTCTTATGGCCTTGTTATTATTATTATTATTTTTGGGTATGTGTATAATGAATATTTAATAGGTCTTTAAGGCTCTATTCAGTACTAAAAGACCTGGAGCTTAAATAATGTAAGCTCTCTGTCATAAAAGATATTAATAGTTAAAAGTCCTATGTGACTTGTCACCACTCACATGAATTGGTGAAAATATCAAAGCACTACGGCTCTGAAGACTGTTTTCACCTTTGTTATCAAAATTTAAGAGAATCTGGGGTCAGACACCTGGTGACTCTTGGCCGGTCACTAATCATCTGTGTGCTGCAAATGCCAATAAAAGTGGGATATTAGTCATATGCTGTAAGGTGCTTACAGTGCACACAGGAAGAGCTAAAGCATGTAAACTATTATGATACTTGAAGTTAGACACTGAACCGTACTTTCAAAAGGCAAATGGCCTAAAACTTTTATTTAAAAAAAAAAAAAAAAAAAAAAGCCTGTGCGGTGCAGTCCAGCATCGTGGGCTGATATTCCTACTAATTATGCACAGCAGTAACAATCCACACATGATGCACATTAAGTACTGTTAATGACACAAAAACTCACTTTACAGGATCAAACGGTACAAACATTAGCCTTCAAAAAATTTTTTATTTTTAAAAAAATATTTATTGGTATATGTTTGCAGCACGTGACTACATTCATGGTGGGGAGTGGGTGCAGGTACACAACACATCTTATTTCTTCTTATATACCTTTCCCTTTCTCCTGCTATCTCTAAACATCAGCTTTAAGGATTTTGTTTTGTTGCTCTTTAGTAATAATGAGCTCTATTTCTTTGTAGACTAAGGACTATTACAATAATTTATGAAAAAACAAGTTTAAAAAAATAAGCATCTTCTAAAAATGGCGGGAACACAGGAAGAGTTTCAAAAGGAAAAAGCCATGACCCCGACGTGATTCGAACACGCAGCCTTCTGATCTGGAGTCAGACGCGCTACCGTTGCGCCACGAGGTCCTGCTGGGCTGTGCCTCGCGTGCTTTCTTAGGACTCCGACGCCGCCGCGTTTCTTCCGTGCGCGCCCCACCTTCCCTGGCGTTCGCTCTCTGACCGTCGGCCGATCCCGGAGAGTTCCACTTCTCCTGACAGCTCTCCTCCTAGCCTGGGACCTAATGAGCAGAGGCCGGATAGCGGGGCTCCCCGTTTAACCGGACCCCCAGAGTTAAAGGAAACCGGCCCTTCCTCTTCTTTATCCGGCCATTTCCGCTCCTGGCTGCCCCGCCCTACCCCCGCCCATTGGGGGCGGAGACTCCGTCTTTACCTCCCCTCCTCCCGCTGGCCGGCGTTGAAGTCGTGACCTCGCGTCGTAATCCGGCGGTGCGTCATTGCGCAAGCACGGGTCGGTGCCGGGGGCGGGACGCCCGCGTCCTTTCTCGCTGCTGGTGCCAATAATACGAAGCACTTTTTCTCTGAGCGGGCTCTCGTTCACAGTAAGCGTCAAGCATTAATGATAGCGTTACACCATGAAAAGACATGTACACTTACAGAAATGTGGTTTTATGATGAGGCTGTGGGGCACCCTTCGAAAACTAACCTTGGGGTTATAAAAATATACTATCTCCCCGTCGGGGAATTGAACCCCGGTCTCCCGCGTGACAGGCGGGGATACTAACCACTATACTAACGAGGAGCTGTGCCAGTAACCCCTCTCAGGTGCCTTTTCTTGGGAAAGTAAGCGCTGTCCTGGGCTCTAGTGCCCTTTTCACTGGGATTGTTATGCTTGTTATCGTAGGAACCTTACGATCTCTCTTTTTGAATGAATAAATGATCGAGAATAAGTGAAAACCTGCTTCCCATTTTTGTGTATGAAAAACTAGTATGGAAAGCTCTGTATAAAGCGTTCCAAGTGTTTTGATGCTGCTGGCATGAGCTTTTTGTTTGATGTGGGGACCAAGGTTGCGCGAGTTGAAGGAAGAGGGTCGCCCTTATCAGTTGACATTATCCTTCATGTCTGCTTAAAACGATAAAGAAATGGGAATTTGCTTAGGCATGCATGCATCTAAATAATATTAATCAAGGATGTGCTGCGATGAAACGTAGGATCCGACACAGGGCCAGGCCTTTTCCCAGGGGCCGGGGCCTCCTGGCTCAGCCTTTTTCTGACAGCATGCCCTGAAGCATTCCATCATCGCAGAAGCAGAACCACGTGACTTTATTCTACGATGCTATTATCATCATTCTTCAGCTCTTAATCATTGATGTAAAATCCATGATATGGACTAGGACTAAAAAACAGTTATAAACAGATAACATATATTGAACCAGAACTTTTAAAAATGTTTATTTTTATCAGTACATGTTTGCACTATGTATTGCATTCATTGTGGGGAGCTGGTACATGTGCATGCCACATTTTTTCTGTTTGTTTGCCAGCCGCAGATTTATTTATTTTTTAAAAAGTCTTTATCAACTTAATTATCGTAAATATGGACTAACAGTCAGACTAACAGATAATAAAATAAAATAAAAGCAATTGTACTACATCAAAGTAAGCTTTCTTCTTTCTTTCTTTTTCCTTTTTTTTTTTTTTTTTTGAGATAAGGTCTTATAATGTAGTTCAGGCTGGTCTTTGAACTCAGCATGTAGTCCAGGCTGGCCTCAAACTCAGGAGATCCTTCTGCTTCAGTCCCCTGAATAGTAGGATCATAAGCATGTGCCACCATGCCCGGCTAAGGTACAGTTTTTGATGCATTGGCCATGCTGGATTGCAATAATTCTCTCTCTCCCTCTGTCTTTCTCTTTCTTTCTCTTTCCTAATGAACTAGAACAGTTTTAAATTTTAAATTTTGCTTTGACTCTTTCTCTAAATAAATGTATTTATATAGCCAGAGCCAAACCATCACGACTGAAAGAATTCATTATAGAACTTAAACTTTTTTTATTTAAAGAGAAAAAAAAAAACAGGAAAAAGGTAGAAATATTACAGAATTTCAAGAAAAGAAGATAAATAGTAAGAAATCACTAGTTGATACATTACACATTGCTCTTTTAGAAATAGTTATTCAAGTTACAGGATTAAAGCACACAAAGTGGACACTAAAGCAGTGAGAGTGCAAACAGATCTGTTCAACAATCCAACAAGAACCTAGAAATATGGTCATCAATCCCACACACCTAAACATACATGCAGCTATATCTTTTATAGCGCTTCCTATTTCCTCCTTTTTTTTACAATAGCAATTATACATTTTTAAAATTTTATTTAAAGAGAGAAAACAAAAAAGAGTAGCAATAATACAGACTTCTAAAAGAAAGAAAGAAAAAGGAGAATGAGAAAAAGCCCCACTAAGAAATCAGTAATTTGTAAATTACGTATTGTCATCTTGGATGTAGTTAGAACTTAAACTTCGGAGTCTTAAGGAACCCTTTCTCCCAGTGTGCTAAGATTTAATGCTGTTCTGTTTGCAGTTTTGGTGCCAGAGATGAACTCAGGGCCTTCAGGATGCTAAGCATGTGCTTATCGCTGACCTCCAGCCCTAGCCCATATGTATTTTTATAGATGATATGATACTTTTTAATCCATTCAAAGGGCTCATGTGTTAGTGGTGACATAAACAAATGGCAATTTCTGAAACGTTTTGGCATATATATTTTTCAGTCTGAAATATGGCAAAAGCCTCAACAAATAAAAACAAAATAAAACACTTCAGTGTTCTGGAGTGTCCTTCCACTTTTCGGTCTCTAATGCTTCCTGTAAAGCCCAAAGGGTACTACGATGTTTATAATGATGCCATTTTCAAGGCTGGTGTCTCCCTTGAGAATTTGAGGGGGGTGGGACCTCAGATCTCCTGAGTCACTTGGTTGTTCGCTTTTCCACATGTGGGAGGAGAACCTCAATCTTTTTGCCCTGGAAGAGACAGCATTCTCTCCCCTGAAGCGTTGGCAAAGCTCTGCTCCAGGTCAGGCACACGTGTTCCTACTGCTCTTTCTGCCTCCCCGGGGAACTAAAAAGCCCGCCTGAGTCAGCACAGATGCAGAAGGGGGGGGTGGGGAACCCAGCACCTGCTGTCCATCTTCCTAAAATGGAAAGGAAAAGCTAGGGTAATTAACCTGAACCGCTCAAGCAAGTGAGCTCAGGGATTCCTCATGGTCAGCACTGGGAGGAAGTAAAGGTTAAAAATGTGACTGGTGTACAGAAGGTGCTGAACCTTCTTTCTGTGGAAGGAAATGGCTCGATGGCAACCAGTATAACTGAAAGCTTCAAATCTGCTCCAAGTAACCGTTTGATAGCTTATCTCAGCTTGGGCATGATTCACACTCATTTTATCTTCTTTTCTTTTTTTTTTTTTTTTTCATTTTATCTTACTAGCCTTGTGAGATCAATGGAGCAAGTGTTTTTATTTTACAGGTATCTGAAGATAATCTTGTGCAGATAGGAAGGTAGGAGAGGCCAGGAGTCACCCACACCTTGACAGAAAGTTCTCTGCAATTTCCATCTTGTTGCATAGTTCCACATATAAGTATACTAACAAGTATGCCTGGAGAGAAAAACTTTACAACTTCATCTTTTATGGAACTTTTTTTTTTTTTATGACAGGGTCTTGCTCTATGGTTCACAATAGCCTTCAACTCACTTATGTAGCCTAGGCTGGCCTTGAACTCATAGCAGTCCTCCTGCCCCAGCCTCCTGAACCACTACATCTTTGACAGCACATTTGTGTCAGTCCACTTTTAATTACTGTGACAAATACTGGAGATAAATCAATTTATATGAGTAGGAAAGTTTTATTGTGGTTCATGGTTTCAAAACTTTCAGTCCATGATTGCCTTGGCCTTGTAGCTTTAAGGCCTGTGGCAAGGCAGAATAACCTGACGAGAGTGAGGAGAACAAGCTGCTCGCATCATGGCATCCAGGAAGCAAAGAGAGAGAAAGAGGGCAGGACCAGGGTCCCTGTATCCCCTTCTAGAGCACACCCCCAATGACCTAACTGCCTTCCATAAGCCACACCTCCTAAAGGTTCCACCACTTCCCAATCAGTGCATAAACTGAGGTCTAAGCTCTTAAACATGGGCCCTTAGGGAACACTCATCCAAGCCACAGCAGTATTGTAAATTTTTTAATGTAACTCATTCATTCGGATAGGTGTGTAACAACATCTCATTATGGCTTTAATATGCCTTTCTCTAATAATTAAAGATGTTGAGCAACTTTTCCTGTACTTATTAAAGTATCCAAGTATTTGCCTACTTTTAAAATTGGGTTGGTTTCTTATTACTGAATTTTGAAAGTTTTAAAACGTTCCAATAATCAGACTTTGGACCAGATTTATGTTTTGCAAATATTTCCCCCAAGCTGTGTTTTAAAATGTTTGTTTTTACCCTAAAGGTAATGAGAAACCATGAAAAAAAATTTAAATAGTGCATATGAAACTTAGCTTTTTCTTTCTTGTGTTTCTTTTTTTCTCTGTTACTCTCATCTGCTCTTCTCAACTTTTGAACAAAGAAACAAGAACTTTGGCCAGCTTACTACCCAACCTTTCTTCTTTCTTTCTTTCTTTCTTTCTTTCTTTCTTTCTTTCTTTCTTTCTTTCTTTTCTTCCTTCTCTCTGCCTCTATAAGTGAAGAAACTAAATTTTTTATAGGTACTTTTTGGATTCTATAATCATTTATTTACAGACGCATTATTTGCATTTATCAATCCTAAAATTTTTTGTAAATATTAAACTTCAAGAGGTTATATTGATCCTGGAGTGTAGATTTAGATGGGTACATTATGAAAGAAAATAACAACTATCGGAGATGCTCATCATTCACCATTTCTGAGTCTAATTTATTTAAACATTAACCTAAAGTTAAAACTTAGAGGCAAAAGTTGGTCCCCATCCAATTCAATCAGTGCTTCAGTCTTTTTATTTCTCACTTCATTCGTAACAAAACAAAAACACAGAAAGAAAGCGAAAACCTTCATGATGAAGTTAGACATTGGAGACAAAAATAAAGAGAGATAGAAAAAAAAGAAAAGGCTCAGTTTCTGTCTTAAAGGAATTTACATTTCATGGGGGAGGTGGACACTTTAGCAGATAGTTATGAAAAGGTTCCTTCAGTGGTTGCAGGAATCATAGCTCATGCTTATTGAGAGCCTGCTGGGGGAGAAGCCCACCATCCAGACCCCAAAGTATGGGCTCAGAGACAGCACAGCAGAAGCAAAACCCTCCTAGCAATCCTGCAGGAACAGGTGTCTGTCCAAAGGCAGGTGGTCCCCAATTCAAACGCGCAGTGACCTTTATACGCTGTTGCTTGACAGGTCCCTTCCCCCTTCCCTTGGTGATTTCAAGAGGGTACAATATAAATTCCCCTCTGTTTTTCCGTCAATCCACCCTTCTCTGCACATTCCTTTGATTGTGGAATTTTGTTTATTGATGCCTTCATTGCAGTACTTTTCTGTCCAAATTTAAAGCCAAATGAAACCGGGCCATCTATTTCTCTGTTTCATACACTGCTATGTCTCTATTTCTCTTTTTCCGGTATGAAAAATCGAACTCACAACCTCACGTTTACCACACAGGCGCTGTGCCTCTGCCTATATCCCGGCCCACAAGGCTGTATTTTAATTGTCTCTCATTTACCACTGAGGAAACTGAGGTACAAGAAGGCTAAGGTCACAAAGGTAGAAAATGATGCAAGGATGTGCAAAATAGCACGGGGTTACAGATAAGGAGGGATGGGGTGCTTGAAGGGCACTTTCCAGCCGGGCCCCCAAAGGGTGAGGAACATGAAGAGAGGGGCTAGCCAGCTCTAAGGAAAAGAGGGACCCCTCAGGCACTCAGTGCTCAGGGATAGGGATATGGGGATTCGGGAAACAGGAAGGAGGGGGCTGCTGCAGCAGGACCAGGGCTGCAGGAGCCAGGAAACAGGATACTGCACGGCTGGGGACCATTAAAAAAACACACTGATGGGCCTGAAAGTGTAGCTTAGTCCTTATAGCGCTTGCATTGCACGCCCAGGTCCTTGGTTTCGTTCCCAGCACTGGGACGGTGCAGGGAACCTGCAGGTCTTTTTTACCCATTTGTTACCCAGAGAAAGAGACTGATGGCCACTCTTGGAAATGCACAGGACCCTGCCGGCGGGCAAGGTGATGACGTGTTCGTGGAGGCCCAACGACTCCACCTCTTGGCCTCAGCTTCCTTAGGGCTCTTTGCCCCCCAAGCTGGGCGGGCTTCCAGGAAGCCCCCTGCCTGTCATTGGCGCCAACCCTCAAGGTCAGCCACCTCTTGGTTCCTGATATTTTTCTGTCTTGCTGACCACCTGCAGATCTGTCTGGCCCTAAATCTGACCCCACCGGGGACAGAGGACCCAGTGAACCCCATTTCTCCCCGAGGACAGCCTTCGGGCTGTTGGAAAGGACAAATTCACCCTGCCTGTTTGCGGTGGGATAGAACTGTGTCTGTTCTTTTCTCTGGTCTTTAACTGTTTCCTCTTCTAAACAACAGGAAAATCCCTGCTTTTATTCTTGCTTCGGATCTGGTAAGCGAGTTGTTGCTTAGGAAAACAGCTGCCTGTGGCACTCGTGGGATTTTAAAATTCTCCTACCTGGGATGAACTCATGTGATTTAGCAAAATTTTATTATTAGAATATATTTTAAAAATGGAGCTGACGATGTAGGAGGGAGAGAGACAGAGACAGAGAGAGAAAACAGCACAAAACACAAAACAACATGCAGAATCCCATTTCTTTATTCAAAAAATCTGGAAAGAAATAGATGAAAATAAAAAGGTTTTTTTCTGTTAAAACGTGTTGGATTCTGTCCTTTTGACTTTTCGACATTTTCTGAATTTTCTGCTCTGTCTGTTATTCTTCAACTCAGAAAAGCAAGCAATCAAAACTACGTTTTAAAGTTCCTAACCCTAGGCGAAACACAAAGCTGCAGCGCGCCCGCACGACGCGCTTGGCTGGCGGCACTGAGTATTCTACTCCACGCTGGTTTTTCTGCTTAGCTGAACAGTTCGCATTTTGCAGCTTAAGTTGTTTATTTCTAGTTCTAAGTTTAGGGCGCGGAGGGGGAGTTTGGGGCGGTGCGGAAAAGCAAAGGCGACAGTAGGAAAACTCGGCGTGCAGCTCTGTGCCCTGGTCCCTTTGTCTCGAGCCTCTGTGTTCCGGGTCTTTTGTTTTTCTCGCCTGAGACTCGATTTGAGATTTAAAGAAAAACAAGCGTTGGCCCTCCTTGCGCCCTCTGGTGTCCGAATGAGGACGATGCAGCAGACAAAAGCAACAAAGCTCACCCCCATTTTCACACAGTGCTCTGCCCAATATGGGGATTCCTGGAGACAGGAATGTCTGGAATCCAGAGGAAGGAATTATACACCAACGGGCAGGCTTGGTCTGTGACACTTCATCAGCGCCTATAAGCATGGTTACTTCTTTTTTTACAATTAAAATCAACATCTATGCTGCAAGTATTTTGTTTAAAAAAAACCTAATAGTGAATAAGGCAGTTCTCGAAGCATTTGGTGCAGGTTTCCGGGTTCTGTAACCCAGAAAGTCAAATTTTGTTCTATAAATACAACATAAATGCATATTTTGGATTATTTACAAAGAAATTAGGTGAAAATAGCCAAGCTGGGTTTGAATGCAAATGATGAAGGGTGCAAGTTAGAGCTTTTATCAGTATGTAAGTGTTGATTCCAAAAGTCCTTTTTGTCTGTAATATAGTTCACTGTCTTGTATTTTCCATCAAATGTGTTTTTTATTTTTATTTTTTAGAGACTGGGTCTTGCTATGTATTCCAGGCTGGTCTTAAGCTCATGGCCATCCTCTAGCCTCCGCCTCTCAAGTGCTGGGACCACAGGCATGCTCTCTACCACACCTGGCTCGCACTGTGTGTTTTTAAAAATTATATCTCGATTCAAACATTAGACAAAGCAAATTTTGGCTTTGATGATTAATTCACAGGATCCACAGTATTGCAGTTGTACTTGAGTAACTGATACATGCACATAGAGAGATTCAAAAACTACAGAAGGTGTACAGACAAAACTCTCTCCCATTCATAGCTAAAAGGTACTGTTCTCTCCAGTGATGTCAGGATTGGTCCTGGTGCTCCACACTGTCATCCAGGGCTCTTCATTCTTCTTGACCTTCCTTTCTGAACCTTTAGCCAGTTGACTTTTTGTTTTCATGCTTCTCACTTCACGGTTGGAAGACAGCAGCTGCAGGCACCACGGTCACTTCCGGGGGCAGGAGCGGGAGGGAAGAAGCAGGACCACTAACTATTTCTCTTCTTGCCTTGGGCCCCTTTGACCGGAAGAGAAGCCTCGCCAGAGAACTCTGGCGTTTGTTTCCCTATTTCATTAGCCACTATTGGCTAAGACGGAGGGTGGGAAAGTGATAAACAAAAGAGAGTGGATGGTGATTCCGATTTTGTAAAATGTTCTACTGTACTGTGCTGTTTTGAAGGAAATCTATTAACATCTAATACCTCCTCCCCTTAGTTCGACAGTCTTTTAATCATTTTTATGTCAGGAGCTATGCCTGGGGAATTATATGCTACATTATAATTTCAAATCAGAGCTGCATGTGTTTTGAAAGCGTTTGACCACATCCTTCCTCTTTGTCAGATGCTTCCAAGGCATCTTATTACTGATTTACTTCTAACCTTCCTCATTATTAAAGAGATTGAACATCTCTCTTTTTTTTTTTGATTGAACATCTCTTCACGTTTATGTTTATGTGTCGTATGAATTTTCTTCAGAGCTTGTCCTGATTTTTTTTTCCTCCAGAGTTTGCTGGTGGAGTTGTTTTCGAATGGAAGGGAATGGTTCAGAATGACTATGGAAGATGTGTTTATGTCATTATTGTAGGATTACAGAGGGTGACCATATTTTCCAGTTTGGGATGATCCTAGTTTGTGCCTATCATGCTCTCATACTGAGACATATTTTTTTTTTTCCTGAGACAGGGTCTTGAACTCACTTTGTAGCCCAGGCTGGTTTTGAACTCTCACTAATCCTCCTGCCTCAGCCTCCCGAGTGCTGGAATTACAGGCATGCACCACCACGCTGGGCTCATGCTGGTGTATATTATTGTAACATTCCATTCACTCTCAAAAGTGTCTCAGTTTGAATGAAAAATTATATGTTCACTTATTATTTGAATAATACATCAAAAGCCATTGCCGCTCCTTTGCTATGTTATCTGTCTCACCCAGTAGGTGCTGGATTATTGGGAAGCCTGAGGGTTGGTTGGCTTCCTTTGCTGGTGTATTCTCAGAGACTGTAATAGTGCTTAGCACACGATAAGTCTTAATACATACAAATAAATTGATACATAAATTCACTGCTTGCCACTTGGCACATTGCCACTTGAGCAACTGGATTCTGTTAGCAGGGAATATGGAGGAATGATTTTGGGGTACACAGCTCATGGTGCCTGCCAAAACATGCATTTTAGATTTTGATAGATATTGTCAAGTTTTCTCCACAGGGCCGGAGCCGGGTTACACTCCCACCAGCAATATGTGAGAGCATCTGTTTTTCTAACATCCCTCCACATGGTGTCATCAAAATTTTTATCTGTGCCAATCTGTAGTCTAATTTGCATTTCCCTTATTATGGAGAAGCATATTCTCCTCATATGTTTAAAAGCCGCTTAAGACTTCTTTCCAGAGAACTATGTTTATATCCTTTGCCTACTTTTTTTTTTTTTGAGTGAATTATTGGTATTTTTCTTATCAGTTTGCAGGAATGCAGCTAGTTGTTCCCAATTTTTCATGTCTTTTGGGTTTGTTTATGGTGTTGTTACTAGCCAGAATTTTAAGAAGTACTTATATTTAACTCCTGTGCTTTTATAGCTTCTGTATTTTCATATCTTGCTTTTCCCACCCTCATATTTCAAATGAATTCTACTATATTTTCCTCTCTTACTTTCAGGTTTTCAGTTTATTTACTTTGGTATAACTGATTCAGGGGAAGCAATATGTAATTCTCAACCTGCTAGATGCCAGACATGCTGAGTTTGTGTTCCCCAAAATCTAAGAATGAATTCTAAAGGAATGATGGAGGTTAAGAGTAGGAAAATTGTATTGAGAGACATAGCTCCTAAAAGACAGGAGGGGGCCCAAAAGTGGGTTGCATGGACCCCACTTTACATAGGAAGGTTTATAGAGCAAGACCATGAGGTGGGTACAAAATCACAAGGTAGCTATGATGTGGGTCAAAACTATGATCAGCCAATTAAGGCTACAAGTATAGCTGCATGGGAAATGTTGATCCAGTGGGGAAGAAGGTCTCATAGCGAGTGTACATGGAAAGAACAAGGACCTTTTTGGAAGAGATGAGTTAGGAAGGAGGTCCTGGTCACCCACTTGTATGGGGAACCCAGCCAAGAGTCCCAATTGTCAGTATTGGGAACCCGGCCAACAGTCTGTTTTTTATTTTTTAAAAATTTTTTTATTTAGAGAAAAAAATGAAACAGAAAGAGGATAGAAGTAATACAAAATTTAAAAACAAAAACCAGTAAGAAATCACTAGTTGACAATTACATATTTTCCTCCTAGAAGTAGTTGTTCAAGCTACAAAAGTAAAGCATACAAAGTAGACATTTAAACAGTGAGACTGCAATCAGCTCTATTCATCTATCTAACAAAAAACTTAGTATTATGGTTATCAATCCTACACACTCAAACATACATGCAGTTATATCTTTTAGAATACTTTCCTTTCCTCTCTCTTTTTTTACAATAACTATAATCAATTCTCGTAAACTGTTTAGAAGTTCTATACATGTATAATTCTCTACATGCATACCTAGCCTTTTTGTATTATAGGGTAAAACAAATCAAAACAATACAAATTCCTAGAGAAACATGAAATGAAAAGAACATATTAAACCACAATACTAGGTGATCTATGGTTGTCACCATGATCTCTCCTGTTATTTTCAATAAAATTGTTTATACCTTCAGGCATAGTATAATTAAACTTAGCAGTACATAGCACTATTAATAAAAACCAAACATTGGAAACATTAGAGGACTTCAAAGGCAGTTAATAATCAAACCAGAATGGGTATCCTATTGAATTGAATGGGTATCCTATTGAATCCTGTTGAATCTGGGTGCCATCCCCAGAGTAGTTGTCCTACTCCCAGACTTGACACCCTCAAGTATACCAGATTCGAATAAAATCAGTCAAGACAAAACAGTGATATAGCCAATCTTCTCTGCCTCATCTCTGCTATGCTATTTTTCTGTCATTGTTGTTTGCTTTTCTCTTTCATTCCACTGTCTGCCCCTTTATTTGAGGCCTTTCTGCCATTGTTCCTGGAATCCTGGTGATTTTCTCCTCTCTCTCTAGAATGTCCTTCAGTATTCTTTGCAGGGTTGGATTGGTGATCACGAACTCCCCCAGTTCCTCTTTGTCATGGAAATATCTTGTCTCTCCATTAATTTTGAGAGACAGTTTTGCAGGGTACATCAATCTGGGTTGGAGGTTATTTGCTTTCAGGGCTTGGAATATTTCGCTCCAAGCTCTTCTTGATTTGATAGTTTGCATCGAGAAGTCCACTGTGATTTTGATGGATTTTCCTTTATAGGCAATCTGTTTCTTTTCTCTGACCACTTTTAATATTCTGTTCTTGTGATGGATTTCTGGGATCCTGACTATTATATGTCTGGGTGTAGATCTGTTTTGGTTGTAGCTGGCTGGAGTTCTGTATGCCTCATATATCTGAACATCACTTCTGTTTCCTATGCTTGGGAAGTTTTCTTTAATTATTTCTGTGATTAGCCTTTTTATTTCATTTGTATTTGTCCCTGCTTCTTTGTTCACATTTTTTATTCTTAAGTTATAAATCCTCTTGTCGTCTTCTAGCCTTTGTATCATTACTTCCTGGTTCCTTGTTATTTTTAAGAGATCCTTCCTTTCGCAATCATACATTGCAAACCTATCTTCAAGTTTTGAAAGTCTGTCTTTAGTTTCTGTTAAGAAGTTTTGCCAGCTTTCAATGGAGTTTTTAATTTCCTGATATTCTCTTTGGATCTGTTTCTTGTATTCTAGATTTTGTTTATATTCTTCATCAAAGGCTTCTCTCCTTTCTCTGGGTTCTTCCATTCTTCCATTTGTGTCTTCTTGAGGAATACCCAGCATTTCTTTTATTAATCTTCTTATATCTTGCTTCACCTGAGTTAGAATTTGAGGTTTAAATTTATTGATGAGGTCACAGAAATATTTCTTTATTTCCAATGAGGCCGTGTCTGATACTGCATGTCCACTGCCCTCAATCTCCTCTGTACTCACCCCTCCTGGGTTTATTTTCCCTGGGTTGGTGGTTGAAGGCCTTTTGCTGTTTCTCTGTCTTGTCATGCTTCTGGTTTCCCTCAGATAGGTGAATGGTGGAGGTGTCTGGACCTTTACTTACTGCCTTAAGTCCCTCTGTACTTTACTGGCTAGGGCAGTGCTGCCCTCCCCTGTCTGCTGCTGATCTGTGAGGTGCAGGCAGGGGCGGTGGTGTGGGATGGCCCCTCCCCTCTCAACCAGTGAGTGACTTCAGCATGTTAGACTGTGCCCTGCGGATGTCATAGGTTCGGGACTGCCTCGTCCCTGGCTATTGGGTCCTGATCAAGGGCATGGTCCAGCCCAGCAGATCCCACCAATCCACTTTGGGCCAAGAACTGCTGACTGAAGCTGCCTCAGCAGTTGATTCAAGCCTGATTTGCCCAAATCCAATATGTCGTCCTGCCAGTGATCTCACTCTGGAGACTCCAGTTCCCAGCACTCACCTGCGGCGCCCTTTTCTGTCCATGCCGCATCCTAGTCCATCCACGCCTTGTGACAACTGGTTCTCCAGGAAAAGGACGCTGCATGTGGGAATTGGGCGCGGGGATCTTGAAATGTTTTGTACTGATAATTGTAATTTGTGTAGTTCACATGTGTATGTTTTTATGTAATGCTCAATATGGAGTCGAGGGTGGAGACTCCAGGGGGGTTGCTGGAGGCCCTCTAGATAACCCCTTTGTGAGGACTGATTGTGGGGTTTTGCCTTCTGTGAATAATGTGAG